>JAJJWW010002555.1:697568-759355 GCA_023531295.1 Papaver armeniacum
TTGTCCAATGAAAATAGGTAAGACCTATTTATACAAGTCGGAGTAAAAATGTACCCTGGTCTCATTAAGGAGTGGGGAAGTAAATTGGAGTAGGTGATAACCGTATGCGCACGGGTCAATTGTAGTATCGATAGCAAATGCGGGTCGTTCCCACGAGAAGTGTGAAATACTCTACCAACTAATATCAAAAATTAAGTAACCAACGAGATGATGTTTGAACGATTTTCAGAAATTTGAAACAAAACGAGATAAAAATAATTCTAACAATAAACAAAATGAGAATGGGTTGCTAGGGTCTTCGGTTTCCACCAATTAACTATGCAAACTCTACTAATCTTTAAAAATATATTCCATGCATTATCAAATATTGTTTCTCCGCTATAGTTTCCTTCGCTTCATGGGTAGTGATTCTAAAGCATTACCTATCAATCCTTGCATACCACGTCTAGGGATTTAACCGAAGCACGAAATATCAATTCAAAAGCATAAATAATCAAGAAAATCACATAAACGATTAAATACCAAGCTATATGAAGAAGAACTATTAATCAATCAAATCATTATTAAGCATATCAATGTAGAGTTTACACAATAAAATTGGTTTCTACCTAAACCCTAACATGGCTCTAGCTAGACATGGCTTTCTCAAAAGCCATAAACATATCAAAATTAAACTCTAGCTAATGAAAAATGAAGAATCAAAAACAAAACTTCAAAACCCTTATCTCCTTGCGGCACTATGGCCGGGGTCCCCCTCTGAAATAGTCACCTCCCTTCTTATACACCTTCTTTTTCTTTTATTTCATTAATCAAAGTATCAAAATAAATTATTCAATGAAATATCTTGCATGAAAGTTGATGTCGTCATCAGTATCTTTCCCCAAATAGTATTGCCACCTCGTTCTTCCAATGAAATAATAAACTCCCCTTATTTCCAAAATCTCCCAAATGAAGAAAGAGTTATTTTATTTCCAAAATAGTCACGTGTAAATATTCCTCAATTAATTCTTCACATGACAAATAAATTATCTTTCTCGGTGGAATATATTTGTAATAAAGTAAGAAAGATAAAATAGTTCCCATTTTCAGTTTCCATGTGCCAACCCCACTTTGATTTCAATTCCTTTGCTACGTTTTTGCCTCGCCTATGAAACAATTTTATGCTGCTGATATATATTGAGATACCAGGCCAGCTACATTTTGTCATTTTTGTCATTGTGGTTGATGATATATGGAAATACCAGGCCAACCCATTTCATCATTGTGGTTGCTGATATATGGAAATACCAGGCCAACCCGGCAGCTGATATATAGAAATACCAGGCCAGCGTAATAAGTGTTGCTGATATATAGAAATACCAGGCCAGCGTAATAAGTCTTGCTGATATATAGAAATACAAGGCCAACATATTTGATCATTGTGGTTCTTTGATACATGGAAATACCAGGCCAACCACATTTCACCATCATGGTTCTTGATATATGGAAGTACCAGGCCAACCACATTTTGCCATTTTTGTCGTAAACACCATTAAGTCTCACATTTTGTTGTTTATTATTTGGATGATCGAATTCACTTGTACTTTCTACAAAAGCACTAAAATAGTATTAGTAACTAAAATATTGTATCCTAGCTAATATAAATATGGGTATACAATGTAGCATTTACATGCTTATCAACACCCCCACACTTATATTTTGCTTGTCCTCGAGCAAAACAGAGATATAATGTAATTGATTTTTTTTTTTATTTTTTTTTTTTGTATATATTCCTAAGAAAAGTGAAAATCTGCAAAAATATGGAAAATTACCCACTCCCCCACACTTAAACATTACATTGTACTCAATGTAATTGAGTCATCCAACGTAGAAATTAAGATGGAAATGAAAAAAATAAACAAAAAGAAAATAAGAGATAGAGTAGAGGGAACAAATCTGATGGGTTGACTCCCATGAAGCGAAATGTATTTGTTTCCCTCGCTTTCGGTAGCACACACAATATCAAAAAGGTGGGGTTGGTACCCCAAGGTAAGTCGCGAATCATATATATAAAGCACGAAAAGTTGGGGATCATCCCAAATAATCAGTTTTGATGAAAAGATGATCCTGCAGTAATGATGATTAGTACCCAGATAGCAAAAACTGAACTCAGACTTATTCGGAACATTCACATAAGCTTTTAGAAAATCACGATCCGAGAAACAAGGGCTCAACGGAACAATGATATCGTGACTAATTGGCCCATTATCATCTACAACGGTTTCATTATTAAAGGTCAAGGTCAGAGCTTTCTCAACTAATGGAACTAGTTGAGACTCAGTAAAAATTATAGAATCTAGTTTGGGTTTCCATTTATTAGTGTCTAGCGGCGGTGTGGAGTCTAGTAAAGCATTGACATCACAAATAACACTATCATCATCAAAACCGTACCCAAAATGAGCTAAGCAAACCTCTAATGGATCTTCCGAGTGGCTCTTGCAAAACCCTTGCGAGTGCATATTTTCTTTTCGCCCTCAACACTTCAGGCTAAGGTACCTAAAAAAATATCAAACAAACTGCGTAAAAAGGATCTAAAGAAAATCTAAAAGAAAAATAAAATAAAATTATATACACAAAAAAAAAAAAAAATCAATCAGCGAGTATTTTGCAACCACTCCCCGGCAGCGGCGCCAAAAACTTGATGTAGATTTTATATCATCAAATTAACGATTAAATAAAACCTAGTTATATCCGCAAGCGCACGGGTCAATTGTAGTATCGATAGCAAATGCGGGTCGTTCCCACAAGAAGTGTGAAATACTCTACCAACTAATATCAAAAATTAAGTAACCAACGAGATGATGTTTGAACGATTTTCAGAAATTTGAAACAAAACGAGATAAAAATAATTCTAACAATAAACAAAATGAGAATGGGTTGCTAGGGTCTTCGGTTTTCACCAATTAACTATGCCAACTCTACTAATGTTTAAAAATATATTCCATGCATTATCAAATATTGTTTCTCCGCTATAGTTTCCTTCGCTTCATGGGTAGTGATTCTAAAGCATTACCTATCAATCCTTGCATACCACGTCTAGGGATTTAACCGAAGCACGAAATATCAATTCAAAAGCATAAATAATCAAGAAAATCACATAAACGATTAAATACCAAGCTATATGAAGAAGAACTATTAATCAATCAAATCATTATTAAGCATATCAATGTAGAGTTTACATAATAAAATTGGTTTCTACCTAAACCCTAACATGGCTCTAGCTAGATATGGCTTTCTCAAAAGCCATAAACATATCAAAATTAAACTCTAGCTAATGAAAATTGAAGAATCAAAAACAAAACTTCAAAACCCTTCTCTCCTTGCGGCACTATGGCCGGGGTCCCCCTCTCAAATAGTCACCTCCCTTCTTATACACCTTCTTTTTCTTTTATTTCATTAATCAAAGTATCAAAATAAATTATTCAATGAAATATCTTGCATGAAAGTTGATGTCGTCATCAGTATCTTTCCCCAAATAGTATTGCCACCTCGTTCTTCCAATGAAATAATAAACTCCCCTTATTTCCAAAATCTCCCAAATGAAGAAAGAGTTATTTTATTTCCAAAATAGTCACGTGTAAATATTCCTCAATTAATTCTTGACATGACAAATAAATTATCTTTCTCGGTGGAATATATTTGTAATACAGTAAGAAAGATAAAATAGTTCACATTTGCAGTTTCCATGTGCCAACCCCACTTTGATTTCAATTCCTTTGCTGCGTTTTTGCCTCGCCTATGAAACAATTTTATGCTGCTGATATATATTGAGATACCAGGCCAGCTACATTTTGTCATTTTTGTCATTGTGGTTGTTGATATATGGAAATACCAGGCCAACCCATTTCATCATTGTGGTTGCTGATATATGGAAATACCAGGCCAACCCGGCTGCTGATATATAGAATTACCAGGCCAGCGTAATAAGTGCTGCTGATATTTAGAAATACCAGGCCAGCGTAATAAGTGTTGCTGATATATAGAAATACCAGGCCAACATATTTGATCATTGTGGTTGCTGATACATGGAAATACTAGGCCAACCACATTTCACCATCATGGTTGCTGATATATGGAAGTACCAGGCCAACCACATTTTGCCATTTTTGTCGCAAACACCATTAAGTCTCACATTTTGTTGTTTATTCATTTGGATGATCGAATTCACTTGTACTTTCTACAAAAGCACTAAAATAGTATTAGTAACTAAAATATTGTATCCTAGCTAATATAAATATGGGTATAAAATGTAGCATTTACATGCTTATCAACACCCCCACACTTATATTTTGCTAGTCCTCGAGCAAAACAGAGATATAATGTAATTGATTTTTTTTTTTTTTATATTCCTAAGAAAAGTGAAAATCTGCAAAAATATGGAAAATTACCCACTCCCCCACACTTAAACATTACATTGTCCTCAATGTAATTGAGTCATCCAACGTAGAAATTAAGATGGGAAATGAAAAAATAAACAAAAAGAAAATAAGAGATAGAGTAGAGGGAACAAATCGATAGGTTGACTCCCATGAAGCGAAATGTATTTGTTTCCCGCTTTCGATAGCACACAATCTCAAATAAGGTGGGGTTGGTACCCCAAGGTAAGCCGCGAATCATATATATAAAGCACGAAAAGTTGGGGATCAACCCAAATAATCGATTTTGATGAAAAGATGATCTGCAGTAATGATGATTAGTACCCAGATAGCAAAAACTGAACTCAGTCTTATTCGGAACATTCACATAAGCTTTTAGAAAATCACGATCCGAGAAACAAGGGCTCAACGGAACAATGATATCGTGACTAATTGGCCCATTATCATCTACAACGGTTTCATTATTAAGGGTCAAGGTCAGAGCTTTCTCAACTAATGGAACTAGTCGAGACTCAGTAAAAATTATAGAATTTAGTTTGGGTTTCCATTTATTAGTGTCTAGCAGCGGTGTGGAGTCTAGTAAAGCATTGACATCACAAATAACACTATCATCATCAAAACCGTACCCAAAATGAGCTAAGCAAACCTCTAATGGATCTTCCGAGTGGCTCTTGCAAAACCCTTGCGAGTGCATATTTTCTTTTCGCCCTCAACACTTCAGGCTAAGGTACCTAAAAAAATATCAAACAAAGCTGCGTAAAAAGGATCTAAAGAAAATCTAAAAAGAAAAATAAAATAAAATTATATACACAAAAAAAAAAAAAAATCAATCAGCGAGTATTTTGCAACCACTCCCCGGCAGCGGCGCCAAAAACTTGATGTAGATTTTATATCATCAAATTAACGATTAAATAAAACCTAGTTATATCCGCAAGCGCACTTGGTCAATTGTAGTATCGATAGCAAATGCGGGTCGTTCCCACAAGAAGTGTGAAATACTCTACCAACTAATATCAAAAATTAAGTAACCAACGAGATGATGTTTGAACGATTTTGAAATTTGAAACAAAACGAGATAAAAATAATTCTAACAATAAACAAAATGAGAATGGGTTGCTAGGGTCTTCGGTTTCCACCAATTAACTATGCCAACTCTACTAATCTTTAAAAATATATTCCATGCATTATCAAATATTGTTTCTCCGCTATAGTTTCCTTCGCTTCATGGGTAGTGATTCTAAAGCATTACCTATCAATCCTTGCATACCACGTCTAGGGATTTAACCGAAGCACGAAATATCAATTCAAAAGCATAAATAATCAAGAAAATCACATAAACGATTAAATACCAAGCTATATGAAGAAGAACTATTAATCAATCAAATCATTATTAAGCATATCAATGTAGAGTTTACATAATAAAATTGGTTTCTACCTAAACCCTAACATGGCTCTAGCTAGATATGGCTTTCTCAAAAGCCATAAACATATCAAAATTAAACTCTAGCTAATGAAAAATGAAGAATCAAAAACAAAACTTCAAAACCCTTCTCTCCTTGCGGCACTATGGCCGGGGTCCCCCTCTCAAATAGTCACCTCCCTTCTTATACACCTTCTTTTTCTTTTATTTCATTAATCAAAGTATCAAAATAAATTATTCAATGAAATATCTTGCATGAAAGTTGATGTCGTCATCAGTATCTTTCCCCAAATAGTATTGCCACCTCGTTCTTCCAATGAAATAATAAACTCCCCTTATTTCCAAAATCTCCCAAATGAAGAAAGAGTTATTTTATTTCCAAAATAGTCACGTGTAAATATTCCTTAATTAATTCTTCATATGACAAATAAATTATCTTTCTCGGTGGAATATATTTGTAATAAAGTAAGAAAGATAAAATAGTTCCCATTTTCAGTTTCCATGTGCTAACCCCACTTTGATTTCAATTCCTTTGTTTGCGTTTTTGCCTCGCCTATGAAATAATTCTATCTTTCTTTGATATATATTGAGATACTGGGCCAGCTACATTTTGTCATTTTTGTCATTGTGGTTGTTGATATATGGAAATACCAGGCCAACCCATTTCATCATTGTGGTTGTTGATATATGGAAATACCAGGCCAACCCGGCTGCTGATATATAGAAATACCAGGCCAGCGTAATAAGTGCTGCTGATATATAGAAATACCAGGCCAGCGTAATAAGTGTTGCTGATATATAGAAATACCAGGCCAACATATTTGATCATTGTGGTTGCTGATACATGGAAATACCAGGCCAACCACATTTCACCATCATGGTTGCTGTTATATGGAAGTACCAGGCCAACCACATTTTGCCATTTTTGTCGCAAACACCATTAAGTCTCACATTTTGTTGTTTATTCGCTGGATGATCGAATTCACTTGTACTTTCTACAAAAGCACTAAAATGTATTAGTAACTAAAATATTGTATCCTAGCTAATATAAATATGGGTATAAAATGTAGCATTTACATGCTTATCAACACCCCTACACTTATATTTTGCTAGTCCTCGAGCAAAACAGAGATATAATGTAATTGATTTTTTTTTTTGTATATATTCCCAAGAAAAGTGAAAATCTGCAAAAATATGGAAAATTACCCACTCCCCCACACTTAAACATTACATTGTCCTCAATGTAATTGAGTCATCCAACGTAGAAATTAAGATTGGAAATGAAAAAAATAAACAAAAAGAAAATAAGAGATAGAGTAGAGGGAACAAATCTGATGGGTTGACTCCCATGAAGCGAAATGTATTTGTTTCCCTGCTTTCAGTAGCACACAATCTCAAATAAGGTGGGGTTGGTACCCCAAGGTAAGCTGCGAATCATATATATAAAGCCTGAAAAGTTGGGGATCAACCCAAATAATCAGTTTTGATGAAAAGATGATCCTGCAGTAATGATGATTAGTACCCAGATAGCAAAAACTGAACTTAGTCTTATTCGGAACATTCACATAAGCTTTTAGAAAATCACGATCCGAGAAACAAGGGCTCAACGGAACAATGATATCGTGACTAATTGGCCCATTATCATCTACAACGGTTTCATTATTAAGGGTCAAGGTCAGAGCTTTCTCAACTAATGGAACTAGTCGAGACTCAGTAAAAATTATAGAATCTAGTTTGGGTTTCCATTTATTTGTGTCTAGCAGTGGTGTGGAGTCTAGTAAAGCATTGACATCACAAATAACACTATCATCATCAAAACCATACCCAAATTGAGCTAAGCAAACCTCTAATGGATCTTCCGAGTGGCTCTTGCAAAACCCTTGTGAGTGCATATTTTCTTTTCGCCCGCAACACTTCAGGCTAAGGTACCTAAAAAAAATACCAAACAAACTGCGTAAAAAGGATCTAAAGAAAATCTAAAAGAAAAAAAAATTATATAAAAAAAAAAAAAAAAAAAAAAATCAATCTTTTTTTTTTTGCTAAGAAAACATCATATTAAGAAAATGAAACTTACAAGTATTGTGATAGGAAATCAGGAACAATTTCCCACCACTCATTGCAAATATTTGTTCTTCTACAATGCTTTGCCAATTTATCGGCGACTGAATTAAAATCTCTACTGAGATGGCTAGATTTAGAAAAAGAAAAGGAATCTAATAAAACATAACAGTCATCTAAGATAGTACTATTGTACCAAGCTATGCTGCAATTTTTATTCTCTAGGTAATCCATGATCTTCTTCGCATCACTATAGAGGCTGATGGAGTTCAAGTTCTTGGCTCTGGCCCACTTAATGGCTTCAAAAACTGCTAGACTCTCCGCCTCCTCTGCACTCCTTGCTATGCCTCTGACTGATTTGCACCCCTTGTAGTGCCCAGAACCTGTGGTCATATAGATACCAATTCCAATGTTATTAGTATTTTTATCAAACGAGGCATCACAATATATAATAAAACAGTCACTTGGGAGAGAATGATTGATAACTGGTGTTGATGGTGGATTTTCATTCAAGGTTAAATTTGTAAATAACCAGAAAAATCATGCGCTGACATCTTGTAAAAGATAAAGCCGTTTATAAGTGACGGATGCTCCTCACTTCATTCACCAAGAATGGAGCATGTAGCAACAATCCCATTCTCGCAGAATACATGAAATTCCTCCAGGTTGGAGCATGCAAAGAACAATCCCTTCCCTGTGAATTTCATATCGGCCTTGTATTTCCGTACCCATTATCGGTGTGGCATGACGTACCGAGTGTTACTCTTCTGCAGTAACACGAACCTCCAAGCACTATAATGAAACCATGTACGAAATACCCGTACAGAGCCGATTCTCGGTGTGTTATACTAGCCCGAGCCCTCTCGGTGTGTTATACTAGCCCGAGCCCTCTCGGTGTGTTATACTAGCCCGATTGAGCCCCTCTCGGTGTGTTATACTAGCCCGATTGAGCATCCAGGACTTGATCGTATCGGTCTCCGGATATGATTCGATCAGATCATCCAACTCCACAAGCATGATTGGATGACCACAGATCAATTCCATCACCCCAAGCGGTATGGAATACACACGGCCTTAGCTTGCCGAGATATCATCCAACTCCACAAGCATGATTGGATGACCACGCGGATCAATTCCATCACCCCCAGCGGGTATGGAATACACGGCCCGACCCGCATGGTCGACCATTGGCCTTCGCATAAGAAACCGTCCATACCAAGCATTATGGACGGAAAACCCTAAATTAGGGTTTGCGGCATATTACATGTATCGCAAAACGGTCTCAACCGTCCGTCTTCGCAGGCATAGATGGAGGGTGTAGATGTAGACTCAAAGGGCCCGGAGCATGTTGACACAATCACCATGTGACCGCCTACACGCTTGACCAATCGGTCAAAGCCAACCGTGGTTGGTTACAACAAAACCGTCCGCCCAAAAGAGCATGGTCGCGCGGCTTTGAAAGCCAAAATTAGGGTTCAAGCCATCACCCGCGTCCATCTTCTCCGGCACGAATGGAGGGTCACAGATTAGATTAAACAGGTCCGGTTATACCAGCATGACCACCGTGGGCCCATCTACCTCCTCTTGCGGTCGGCCAAGGCATATCACGCCTGGCCAATCCAAAACGCCCGCTCGAACCTGCGCGGTTACATCTCCCAAATCCTAAACTGATCTCGACCGCTCAACTTCTTAGGATGATTTGAGTGGCTTAGATCACGTTTTCATGGGATAATCGGTATAGGTGTGAACACCAACCTACCACCTACACGGTAGTATGATCGACCAAGACCGACCAATGTTGGTCGCCTCGAAACGCGTGCCCAAACTAGGGATATCACGCCGGTTTCCAACTCCTTTGCGGCAAGGGATTTGCCGCAAACCGATCTCGACCACTCCTCTTTGCAGGCCAAATTGAGTGGCCCGTGATCGCGCTTTCATGAGGGAACGGAATACGGGCACCTACACCATCATGCCGTCAACACGCATGTATGGTCGGTCCTCTCCAAAATCCTTCCTATGCTTGGTTTCGACCAAGGTCAAGAGTGATGCTTGCGCACCTCTTTAAAAACCTAATTTCATCAACGGTCGCAGATGAGTGTCTCAAACATCATCTCATCCGTCCGACCTCACCAGACTTGGTTATACAACCCTGGTCGGGAGTTATTTGGTTAGTGAGCAGTCATTACACATCACTTTACCATACCGTAATGCAAAGACTCCGCATAAAATACACACGATACTTCACAAGTATCGACTTGTGAATAAAATACACACTTTCCGAATAACGCAGTTATTCAATTCAAGCATTACATGCTATCTTTCGTGGATCCACGATCCACATTCCGGACATCAATCATGTCACAAACTGGGGGATACATGCGGGGTATTGGTGCAGCGGTTTACGGCGTGCAGCGTGCAACGCGCCATCACAAGAACGTGTTAGGAAGTCATGGACGGTTAGAGATGAACAGGAAAAGTGGGCAAGACTGGTCGAGTGTTACCGACACACAACTCCACTACTCCATCATTCCACTACCTCCACTTCCCACGAGAAACGTGAATGAGGCTCAATGACTTGTATAAATAGGTTCTCCGCCCTATTTTCCAACAACAAGGAAACACAAGTCGAGACAAGACAGAAAAACCAAGTGTTGATACCGTCACATTCAACCATTTTCTGTTACAAGTCATAAGCAAGCCAACACCTTCACAATCTCAACACCTTCTTCGCTTCCCTCCCTAAGATCAACCCCATCTCCTTCACTTTGTGACCGAAACAAGTCTGGAACGGCCATTTCTTGGTTTAGGCCGGACTTGCACAGATTGATCTCTCGAATCTACAAGCACTCACCGCGCAGTGCATTTGTTGTAGGTTTAAATTCATTCCTCATCACACCCCAAATTACCAAATTCAGCAGGAGTAATTTTCACCCATCAACAATTGGCGACCACAGTGGGAGGTTGATCTATCGGTTACAAAAAAAAAAAAATCGAATTCTCAATTCTTCGGTTTTCGGTTTTCGTCTCACGATGTATCCTCATCCGGAGTCCACAGGTGGTTCAGATATCATGGGAAGCATAGCTAGAATGCTGGAGGATGTCTTGGCAAATCAAGCCGGTATCACCAGAAGGCAAAGCGAGACATTTCGCCTTTTGAATGATATAGCAGCACAATTACAAGAAGGGTTGGCAGGCGTCTACTCAAACAGTGCAAGAAACGCTGGATCCTCGGTCCGGGGAGTCACACCTTTATGATGCGTGTCGTAGGTGCAATCAAATTAATTCAAAATTTCCACTCAATTAAAAATAATATAATGGAAGTCAAGTTCGTTCCCACGAGGAGCAAGTGATCTTTAGTTGTAAAAGTTGTCACGAAAGGGGGGTGTAAAAGCAAAATAAAAATAAACAAAGCAATTAAAATCGAAAGTTGAAAGATGAAAGCAATAAGAGAGAGAAGATCAAGGAATCCTTCTTCGTTACGAAACAATGATTAAAGTTATGTTCTTTTCTACTTGTTATTAGTCACAGATTATCACCAACCGTAGGATAGCAGTCCGCTTAGCTAGCCCCAAAATCCCTAATTTCACCGAGTAACAGTCCGCTTAGTTATCGATTCTATTCAAAAGAACCACCTTGAGGTCCGCTTACAAGATGTAATTCCCAGAATGCATTAAGATTTATGAATTTAGGTTTAGTACTAGTAGTTAAACTCGGTTCGCTTGGTTCACTTTCTAGCGTTGTTTCTACACACAATTGCTCCACGGAATCCCTCCGCAAGGTCTCGTGTTTTCTACTTGTGTAAAGTGTCGAGAACGATTACGTATTCCCTAACTTATACTAGATATAGATCAATTAACAAATCAATTTAGCGTGCACTCCAAACAATCTATCAATCAATCATAAGTGTCTTTAAGATCACTCCTATTAGTAAAAACAATCGATAATCATGTGAAAAACTTCAAGATAGAATTGAAAACAAAAACTCAAATCATGTTAAGAACTAGGAATTCATCCTCAATCAAAGAGAAAATTAGCTACTCATGTTTTTGAAATTCACACAATTAATAATTATTAAAAGAAGAAGTTTCAAATTCACACAAGTAATTAAAAAGAAAAATCTTAGAAAAGCAAGCAAAAACACAAGTGATGTGTGTGTAGAGAGGTGTGTGTAAAAGATGTGTAGAAGTTGTAGAAAACTTCTCTATTTATAGGCTTCAATATTCTCCAACTCTTCCAAGGATTAGAATCCTTTTCCTTTTGCAATTCAATTTCCAATTCCAAGCTTTTCTCTTCTCTTCATCTTCTCTTTCCAAATTTGAGTCCAATTCTCCATCCAAATCCTAGCCCAAGTCTTCACACCCATGAGAGAAGTCCATAGAAAATTCTGGAATTTTTGCTCGCCGGAAAACTGGGATTATGGCCGGAATTTGGCCGGAAAACGTCGCCGCCGGCCACCTGGAAATTTCTCCGTCGAGAGAATATTCGACGGAATATTCCGTCCGGTCCTCCGTTAGGACTAACGGTCAAAGTGGTTGACCGTCAGTCAACGTTAGTCAACAGTCAAGGTAGAAGAGAGTCAGCCAATGAGTCAGCTGGTCTGACTCGGTCTTAGTCGGCTGAGTCACTGAGTCAACTCGGAGTCAACTAAGTCAGTTGACCCGAGTCAGTCCAGACCAGGCCACTTGCCAGGCCATACTTGTTGCAGCACCAGGATGGTGCATCACTGCTCTGCTCCCAGCCAAGATGGCCCTGCACTATTCTTCATCCAGCCATAATGGCTATACACCCTGCAAACATCCTGGCATTCATCTATACATGCATTTCTTATTCAATTACCACCTGAACTGCCTCCTGCCAATGCACAACCTCAACTCCAAATGCTCAATTACCACCTGCAACCTTCTTCTCAGTCTTCTCATTCTCTAACAGCATCATCTGTGGCTCCAGCTGCAGCATGAATTCCCTTGCTGCTCCATTCTTGCAACACAGTTCCATTCTCTGTGTATTCACCTTGTTATCTCAGCTGCAGCCACTGCAATTGCCTCAACTCCATTTCTTCCCAGCTCAATTAAGCTCATTCTATTAGTGCCTGCAACTCCATCAAGACTTACAACTGCAACTATTGTGTAATGCTTCACAACAGCTCAGCCATTCTCTCATACCCTGTAACAAGCAGCAGCATCAGTTTACTATTCTTTGTGTCTCCACTTATTCTGCAATTCCCTGCACCATCACAGTCCCATTGCCACCAGCTTCCTTCAACACAGAACTCAACCATTTCATGCACCTGCAATAGCTACAATTCAGCTCACTGCATCACATCACTTCCACAGAACCCAGACCTGCACCACTTTCACTTCCATTAGCAACAGCACTATTACTTCCATCTGTTTGTAGCTTCAGCACCAGACCCCAACTTCGTTCTCATTAAATCACCACCTGCAACTCAGCTCAATCAACCACAGTTCAAAAACCCATTTCTGAATCTGCCACCCATTTCTCCAGCATCAACACCATTTTCTTCCTTCACATCGGAGCAAACAACATATCAATCTGAAATTACCATCTCCTCAGCAACAACGCCTCAGAACTTGACCAATGACCCATCCTCAATTGTATTCATCGAACTCAGACCAACAGACCCTAATCGATTAGCAACAACAACAGAAATCCTTTAATTAGCCAACACAGAACCTATTCTGCACTTTCTTCTCCTCCATTACCCTGAATCGCCATCAACCTTCACCCACAGTCGATCTTCATCTCGATCTGCTCTTCATTACTACAACTCCAATCCCAGCTGCTCAATCATCTCCATCTCCCTGAATCGATTGCAACAGCAGACTCATCACTTATCATTTCAACAGAACCCATCATCGATTATCATCTCTGTAATTTACACCAATTAACACCACCAGACGATTCGATAACACCCATTGTTCATACATCAGCTCACAGCTCTTATCCGTAAGACCCATTTCTTCTCGTCGCTCAATCAACACCACCAGACGCAGTTTCATCCATTAACCCATCTTTACTCGATCTCGCTCAAACCCAGTCTACCATCTTCCCTTGTCGATTCAATAGCACATTCATCTCCAACATCTTCATCGCAAACCCCAATTCATCTTCTCTTGGCTCTCGATTCACTCAGCAGCCATGGCTGTTTCTCAGACAAGGAAATTGCTGAATGATTGAGAAAGAGAGACAACCCTTTCTCGATTTTAGGGTTAAATTAAATGGGGCAGATTAGGGTCGGGTCAGAGTTTAGGGTGTGGAGCAGGGTATGGTTAGGGTATGGGTCAGGGTGTGGATGGTTGGGCTTAGGTATGGGTCATAGTTCACTCCCTTCTTTTGGATAAGGGACACCTCTCTGACCTCCCCTTAACTGTTATTGTCCTTCCTTCATTAATTTGAGTCACCCCTTAACCTTGGCTGGGCTCCATATAGTTTTCCCTCCTTGGTGAAATGACAATTTTACCCTTTTGGCTCAAATTGGCGACTTCTTCTCCTTTTCCTCCGTGTGACTCCATAGTAGCTACAAAACTCAAAACAAGCGTAAAATACATAATTTACAAGAAAAATAGCAAAGAAAGCATAAACTACTATATAGTAAATACGGTGTATTCTACACCTATCAAATTCCCCCACACTTAGACTTTGCTAGTCCTCGAGCAAATCAAACTAAAAACTCACAACTTCAAAGCGTTCAAGCGTCACAAGCATCCAAAGAGTTATGAGAACATAGAGTTTCTGCATGCTAGTAATAAGAAGTTAGAAATACCAAAGAAAATATTCTCATTCTTAAATGTTGAGTGAGAAATAACCACACCATAATGAGAGAACGCGTGTTTGAGAAACGATCAATAAGCATTTCGCCTCGATAACGCCGCCTCACCAAAAAGGATTTTATGATAATTGCACTCAAAAAGACGGCTTTTTTATGGTTCTCACATGTGTGCAGGTAGGAATGAAGAGATAAATCCTGCGACACGTTGAATGGTGGGAAGGACAACTTCCGAAATTTTGAAAAACCCACATCTTTTAATATTTTGAAAAACCATTTTTTCTGACGATCTCTACGAAAGGAAATCAACCATATATTATTGAGGATGGGATTACTTACTCACCTTCACATCCGATCGCCAATTATGATAACACCACTCTCACGGAATCCATTAGAAACGTCTTCCGCTCCTCGTCTTGATCTTCTTGGTCTTCGTCTTCGGTTTCAACTATTGATAATAAACCCTTGAATTTCATAAATCCTTGACAATTTATAACTCTTTTTCCTTAAAATCCTTGTCGCTTGAAACTTCCTTATAGATTTTCCTTCCCCACGGCTTATAAAAACAACACAAATATTTCTCTTGTTCTTTTTTTTTTTTTTTTTTTTTTTTTTTTTTTTTTTTTTTTTTTTTGAAACAAGAGAAATAAAATACAAAAATAAACCATGGCCGTGGGAGAAGTATTTTACCGCTTGATTCTTCACAACTTGTATCGTCTTGAAATCATAAACTTCAAAAATTCTCACCTTTTAATTTTCTTCGCTTTCATGAATAAGTCTTCATACTTGGATATAAAATTACCTCATTGTATTGTAAGTCTTCAACATATATGTAAAAATCCGCTCTTTGTATGTTGCTTTTACTTGTATTTGAAATTTGCTCTTTTTCTCGTCCGTTGCTTGTAAACCTTAAACTTTTCCAACTTTCCTTGTAGATTTTGATGTCGCTCCTTGTTGATGATGATAGTGTTTCTATGGATCCGTTGTTGTCGAGAGAGAATGGTGCTAACTGCAAATCGAACTACAAGAAGGGAGCTTTCATCCATGGACGTCACCCTCATGATTGACAAAATTAGCACTCAAGAGATCAAAGAGTAGTGCTTCTATTGGTGGGAGGTTGGGTAGCTCACCATTCTACCCGGAATTAACTTACGGTGACACACACTCAAAAGAAGCTCTTTAGTAGATGGAAAATTTCTGGTTGGTGCCTCTCATGATATGAATACGGGTAGTCTCCACTAATGATTGATCAGCAACTCTAATAACGCACTTCTCCCTGCACCAAATTCGCATCACCGGCATGATTAAATCCATTATTTAACACTCAAACAAACAAGAAATCCGAATGTAGTTCTCTAACATTTCCAAGTTCAATTATGTCGGTCAAACTCTCTATGTAAACATACCTAGAAATATGCTAGGGACTCTAAAATCTTTAAAAGTTGGAATTTTTAAGTAAAACTCTTTTTTGTTTTTTCAAATTTTTTCATTTTTTTGTAATTTTTTGTTTTAAAAACATGCTTAACCACTCCCCCACACTTAAACCTTACATTGTCCTCAATGTAATAGAATCCTCCTAGTAAAGTCAAGGTGGGAAATTTTAACATGATAAGAAACAAGGAAAAGAAATAACAAAAAGCAAAAAGATAAGAAATACAAAACCGATGGGTTGCCTCCCATTAAGCGCTTGTTTTAAAGTCGACGGCCCGACGTAGCTCTTGCGGCACATTACTCCTCCAGAGGGAGTACATCTTGAAGTCCAATTATGTCCACATGCTCCGTTGGAAAGTTTTCATAATATGGCTTTAACCTATGGCCGTTGACTTTCAATTGTTGTCCCGTTTTTTCGCTAACAATATCAACTGCACCATGATCATAAACATTAGTAACAACAAATGGTCCCACCCAACGGGACTTAAGCTTACCCGGAAATAAACGTAAACGAGTATTAAATAAAAGAACTTTTTGCCCCACAACAAAACTTTTACGCGAAATCATCTTGTCATGAAAAAGCTTAGTCTTTTCCTTGTAAATCCGGGCACTCTCGTAAGCATCATTACGTATCTCCTCTAACTCATGTAGTTGTAACTTCCTTTGTTTTCCCGCTGCATCATACTCCATGTTGAATTTCTTTATCGCCCAATAAGCCTTATGTTCAAGTTCAACCGGAAGATGACAAGCCTTACCATAAACCAACCTATATGGAGACATACCAATTGGTGTCTTATACGCCGTTCTATACGCCCAAAGTGCATCATTGAGCTTAAAGCTCCAATCTTTCCTTGTGGTATTCACCGTTTTCTCAAGAATGGACTTTATCTCACGATTTGAAATTTCCGCTTGTCCACTAGTTTGTGGATGATAAGGCGTACCAATTTTGTGTGTTATGTTGTACTTCTTGAGGAGAGCGTGGAAAGCCTTCTTGAAATGTGAGCCTCCATCGCTTATCACCACTCTTGGTGTACCATGCCTATTGAAAATGTTTTCCCTTACAAAATCACAAACAACTTGAGAGTCATTAGTTTTGGTGGCTCTAGCTTCCACCCATTTCGAAACATAATCAACGGCAAGAAGTATATAAAAATTCCCATTCGAATTGACAAAAGGGCCCATAAAATCAATACCCCACACATCAAAAATCTCAACGGCGAGAATTGGTGTGAGTGGCATTTGATTTCGAGCACCTAGATTGCCCGTTCGTTGACATCTATCACACGATTTACAAAAAACATATGAATCTTCAAACAAGGTGGGCCAATAAAATCCACTCTCGAGAACTTTGAGAGCGGACGTTTAGAACCAAAGTGGCCACCACATGCAAAAGTGTGGCAAAAGGAGAGAATGGATTGAAATTCGGAGTTAGGCACGCACCTTCGCATTATTTGATCAACGCCATATTTCCATAAGTATGGTTCATCCCACACATATTGTTTAGCTACCTTCTTAAGTTTCATCTTTTGGAAATTAGACATTGTACTAGGTACCTTCCTTGTCACCAAGTAATTCACTATATCCGCATACCAAGGTGTTGATTCTTCCATGGAGAAAAGTTGTTCGTCCGGAAAGCGGTCATGTAATGGAAGTTCCTCTTGAGACATAACAAGTCTACTAAGATGATCCGCAACGGTATTCTCCACACCCTTCTTATCACGAATTTCTATGTCGAACTCTTGTAACAATAGGATCCACCGAATTAATCTTGGCTTAGCTTCTTTCTTCTTTATTAAGTGTCTTAGTGCGGCATGATCGGAATACACAATAACCTTTGTACCCACCAAGTATGATCGAAATTTTTCCAACGCAAAAACTATAGCCAATAACTCCTTTTCCGTGGTAGAATAATTGATTTGTGCATCATTAAGGGTCCTAGATGCATAATAGATAACATGGGACAACTTGTCCACCCTTTGACCCAAAACGGCTCCAACCGCATAATCACTAGCATCACACATTAATTCAAATGGAAGATTCCAATCCGGTGATTTGATAATCGGCGCACTTGTCAACATCTCCTTTAATTTGTCAAAAGCATCCTCGCATTCCTTGTTGAAGTCGAAAGGTACCTCCTTTTGTAATAACTTGCACATCGGCATGGAGATTTTGGAGAAATCCTTGATAAACCGCCTATAGAAACCCGCATGACCAAGAAAAGAACGGATCTCCCTCACCGAAGTGGGATATTGTAAGTTTCTTATTAAATCTATCTTTGACTTGTCCACTTCGAGCCCTCGAGAGGACACAATGTGACCAAGTACTATGCCGTGGTTTACCATAAAGTGACATTTCTCCCAATTAAGGACAAGGTTTGTGTCTATGCATCGTTTAAGAATTAGTTCAAGGTTATTTAAACAACCATCAAAAGAATTGCCATAAACACTAAAGTCATCCATAAATACCTCGATGATGCGCTCCACATAATCCGAGAATATACTCACCATGCATCTTTGAAAAGTAGCCGGCGCATTGCAAAGGCCAAACGGCATCCGTCTATATGCAAACGTTCCAAACGGACAAGTGAAAGTGGTCTTCTCTTGGTCCTCCGGTGCAATAACAATTTGATTGTATCCCGAATAACCATCCAAAAAGCAATAATAAGAATGCCCCGCTAACCGCTCCAACATTTGATCAATGAAAGGTAAAGGAAAGTGATCCTTTCGGGTTGCGGAATTAAGCTTTCTATAGTCAATGCACACTCTCCATCCGGTTTGAACTCTTGTAGGAACAAGTTCATCGTCTTGATTTCGAACAACCGTGACTCCGGATTTCTTTGGTACCACTTGAACCGGACTAACCCACTTGCTATCGGAAATTGGGTAGATTACCCCCACACTTAGCAATTTGAGTATCTCTTGTTTCACAACCTCCATCATGGGAGGATTCAGCCGACGTTGAGCATCACGTACCGGCTTCACATTTTCTTCCATTAGAATCCTATGCATGCACATGGATGGACTAATACCTTTGATGTCCGCAATTGTCCACCCAATAGCCGTTTTGTGCTCTTTCAAGACTCTAAGCAAACGGTCTTCTTGTACCGGCGTGAGGTTCTTAGAAATAATCACCGGAAGCTCATCTCCATCTCCCAAGAAAGCATACTTCAAATGGTCCAGGAAGTGGCTTCAATTCTAGTTTGGGCGCCTTCACAATAGATGGTACAAGTACTTCATCATTCACGGGTAAAGAAATATATGAAACATCACCCTTTTTAGCTTCTTGCAATGTCGCCAAAGCTCCACATATCTCCACCAATTCCTTGGAGATTTCAACATCCAAGTTAGACAAGCCATGGACATCCAATTCAATGCTCTTTTGCAACACCACATCAAGTTCATCCTCTTGGTTCAATTCCACCATTTGTTGCGCTAATGAATCAACCACATCAATGGAGTAAACGGAATGCACATCACTTGGGTAGCGCATGGCTTCAAATATGTTAAAGTGTATTATCTCCTTGTCGAATTCCATAGTGAGTGTACCCTTATCAACATCAATCTTCGTCTTTGCGGTCTTCATGAATGGCCTCCCAAGAAGTAAAGAAGTAGATGATCGGTTCTCATTGTTGTCCATATCCACCACAAAGAAGTCCACCGGAAAAATAAGCTCATTTACTTGCACTAGCACGTCTTCTATAAGCCCCTTAGGATATATGTTAGACTTGTTTGCCAATTGGATAATAACTCTTGTCTCTTTCAAAGGTCCAAGATTCAAGGAGTCATATATTTCGGCCGACATCACACTAATGGAAGCTCCCAAATCAAGTAAAGCATGTTCAAACCTTTGTTTACCAATAGTAATTGGCACCGTGAAACCACCGGGATCCGTGCACTTTGTAGGCATCTTCTTCAATAGCATAGCCGACGCACTCTCGCCAACTTTAGTAATTTCATTATCAAGCAACCTATCCTTCTTGATGCATAATTCCTTCATGAACTTGGCATACCTTGGAATTGTCTTGATAGCCTCAATGAATGGGATGTTGATTTCAATTTTCTTGAAGATATCCATAAGTGCCTTGTCTTGAGCTTCTTTCTTGGATTTAGCAAAACGACTAGGAAAAGGAGGTGGAGTAGTGAAAGTAGAAACCGGTTCCTTGGATTGGTCGTTTGGTGTGGAATTCTCCTTTGGTGCGGTTTCCTCTTTGTCATTGACTACCTCTTCACTAACTTCCTCATGATGACTTGGACCCTCCACTTGCCTTCCACTTCTTAAAGTAACCGCATTAACATTCTCTCTTGGATTCACCAATGGTTGTGAAGGAAGTTTTGTGGAAACTTGAGATTTCAATAAATTCACATCGGTCGCCAATTGTCCCATTTGAGTATGTAAGTCCTTGATAGCCGAATCGGTCTTTTGTTGATTTTGTTGAAACAATGACGTAATACCTTGCATCATGACATTAAGCTTATCATCAATTGAAGAATCACGTTCCTTGACTTGTTGTGGTTGGAATTGTTGAAAACCACCTTGTTGTTGAGTTTGGAAACGTGATTGTTGAAAACCACCTTGTTGTGCATATGGATTAGGAGCCGCCGCTTGCTTGTTTGCATAACTAAAGTTGGGATGATCCTTCCAACCGGGATTATAGGTATTGGAGTATGGATCGTACCTTGGCCTTTGATTTGGATATAAAGCATTCACTTGTTCGGTCTCACAATCAGGAATAATTACCGCGGCCATCCTTTGAATCATTGTCTCCATGTTACTCATCCTTTGATCAAGATATGATGAAGAATCACTAACTTCATGCACTCGCCTAACCATTGGTTCATCCCTTGTGTAGAATTGTTGCGAGTTTGCCGCCATACTTTCAATCAACTCTCTAGCTTCGGTCAAAGTCTTGTTCATTAGTGCACCACCACCCGCGGCGTCAAGAAGAGACCTATCACTTGTGTGAAGAGCTTCATAGAAGTATTGGAGTATCATAACATCACTAAATTGATGGTGTGGAATGACTTGCCACCAACCTCTTGTATCGCTCCCAACATTCATACAATGATTCTCCCACTTGTTGTTTCAATCCACAAATCTCCTTGCGAATTTGAGTAGCTTTGGATGCGGGAAAATATCTCTCGAGGAAAATTTTCTTCATCCCATTCCATGTTGTGATACTTAGGAAGGCAAATAATATAACCATTCCTTAGCATTACCCGCCAAAGAAAACGGAAAGCTTTCAACATTGCTCCATCCGCATTAGTCTCCGGTGGAAGCATGGCCATAATTATGGCGTAGAAGTCCATAAGATGTTTGTTTGGGTCCTCATTCACCATGCCATGGAACTTTGGTAACTCTCTAATCAACCCCGGCTTGATTTCGAAAGGTTGAGTTAGTTTGGATACACCATTGTTGTGTATCAAGCTTGTGAGAAGCTAGGTCCTTCAGTGTACGATCAGCCATTGTTTCTTCCTCTTTGTCCGAATCACTTGATGAAGGAGAAAGTGGAGTGTTAATCGCTCGAATGAAATCCTTTAGTTGAGTGCCGGATCGAAGACGTATTGGACTCGGTCTACCCCCTTTAAGCATTCACCAAAGGTATAACACGAAACAAGATTCTCACAAACTAAGTTAGATACGGTAAAGAATCTAACAAAGCAAGAAAAAAAAAAAAACAACTAAAAAATCGCCCGTTGCTCCCTCTCCTAGCGGCGCCAAAATTTGATGCGTGTCGTAGGTGCAATCAAATTAATTCAAAATTTCCACTCAATTAAAAATAATATAATGGAAGTCAAGTTCGTTCCCACGAGGAGCATGTGATCTTAGTTGTAAAAGTTGTCACGAAAGGGGGTGTAAAAAGCAAAATAAAAATAAACAAAGCAATTAAAATCGAAAGTTGAAAGATGAAAGCAATAAGAGAGAGAAGATCAAGGAATCCTTCTTCGTTACGAAACAATGATTAAAGTTATGTTCTTTTCTACTTGTTATTAGTCATGATTATCACCAACCGTAGGATAGCAGTCCGCTTAGCTAGCCCCAAAATCCCTAATTTCACCGAGTAACAGTCCGCTTAGTTATCGATTCTATTCAAAAGAACCACCTTGAGGTCCGCTTACAAGATGTAATTCCCAGAATGCATTAAGATTTATGAATTTAGGTTTAGTACTAGTAGTTAAACTCTGGTTCGCTTGGTTCACTTTCTAGCGTTGTTTCTACACACAATTGCTCCACGGAATCCCTCCGCAAGGTCTCGTGTTTTCTACTTGTGTAAAGTGTCGAGAACGATTACGTATTCCCTAACTTATACTAGATATAGATCAATTAACAAATCAATTTAGCGTGCACTCCAAACAATCTATCAATCAATCATAAGTGTCTTTAAGATCACTCCTATTAGTAAAAACAATCGATAATCATGTGAAAAACTTCAAGATAGAATTGAAAACAAAAACTCAAATCATGTTAAGAACTAGGAATTCATCCTCAATCAATAAGAAAATTAGCTACTCATGTTTTTGAAATTCACACAATTAATAATTATTAAAAGAAGAAGTTTCAAATTCACACAAGTAATTAAAAAGAAAAATCTTAGAAAAGCAAGCAAAAACACAAGTGATGTGTGTGTAGAGAGGTGTGTGTAAAAGATGTGTAGAAGTTGTAGAAAACTTCTCTATTTATAGGCTTCAATATTCTCCAACTCTTCCAAGGATTAGAATCCTTTTCCTTTTGCAATTCAATTTCCAATTCCAAGCTTTTCTCTTCTCTTCATCTTCTCTTTCCAAATTTGAGTCCAATTCTCCATCCAAATCCTAGCCCAAGTCTTCACACCCATGAGAGAAGTCCATAGAAAATTCTGGAATTTTTGCTCGCCGGAAAACTGGGATTGTGGCCGGAATTTGGCCGGAAACGTCGCCGCCGGCCACCTGGAAATTTCTCCGTCGAGAGAATATTCGACGGAATATTCCGTCCGGTCCTCCGTTAGGACTAACGGTCAAACGGGTCAACCGTCAGTCAACGTTAGTCAACAGTCAAGGTAGAAGAGAGTCAGCCAAAGAGTCAGCTGGTCTGACTCGGTCTTAGTCGGCTGAGTCACTGAGTCAACTCGGAGTCAACTAAGTCAGTTGACCCGAGTCAGTCCAGACCAGGCCACTTGCCAGGCCATACTTGTTGCAGCACCAGGATGGTGCATCACTGCTCTGCTCCCAGCCAAGATGGCCCTGCACTATTCTTCATCCAGCCATAATGGCTATACACCCTGCAAACATCCTGGCATTCATCTATACATGCATTTCTTATTCAATTACCACCTGAACTGCCTCCTGCCAATGCACAACCTCAACTCCAAATGCTCAATTACCACCTGCAACCTTCTTCTCAGTCTTCTCATTCTCTAACAGCATCATCTGTGGCTCCAGCTGCAGCATGAATTCCCTTGCTGCTCCATTCTTGCAACACAGTTCCATTCTCTGTGTATTCACCTTGTTATCTCAGCTGCAGCCACTGCAATTGCCTCAACTCCATTTCTTCCCAGCTCAATTAAGCTCATTCTATTAGTGCCTGCAACTCCATCAAGACTTACAACTGCAACTATTGTGTAATGCTTCACAACAGCTCAGCCATTCTCTCATACCCTGTAACAAGCAGCAGCATCAGTTTACTATTCTTTGTGTCTCCACTTATTCTGCAATTCCCTGCACCATCACAGTCCCATTGCCACCAGCTTCCTTCAACACAGAACTCAACCATTTCATGCACCTGCAATAGCTACAATTCAGCTCACTGCATCACATCACTTCCACAGAACCCAGACCTGCACCACTTTCACTTCCATTAGCAACAGCACTATTACTTCCATCTGTTTGTAGCTTCAGCACCAGACCCCAACTTCGTTCTCATTAAATCACCACCTGCAACTCAGCTCAATCAACCACAGTTAAAAAACCCATTTCTGAAACGCCACCCATTTCTCCACTGCATCAACACCATTTTCTTCCTTCATACATCGGAGCAAACCCGTTTCAGCAACATATCAATCTGAAATTACCAAGCAGCAAGAACTTGACCAATGACCCATCCTCAATTGTATTCATCGAACCAGACCAACAGACCCTAATCGATTCCAGCAACAACAACTTCAGAAATCCTTTAATTAGCCAACACCAGAACCTATTCTGCACTTTCTTCTCCTCCATTACCCTGAATCGCCATCAACCTTCACCCACAGTCGATCTTCATCTCGATCTGCTCTTCATTACTACAACTCCAATCCCAGCTGCTCAATCATCTCCATCTCCCTGAATCGATTGCAACAGCAGACTCATCACTTATCATTTCAACAGAACCCATCATCGATTATCATCTCTGTAATTTACACCAATTAACACCACCAGACGATTCGATAACACCCATTGTTCATACATCAGCTCACAGCTCTTATCCGTAAGACCCATTTCTTCTCGTCGCTCAATCAACACCACCAGACGCAGTTTCATCCATTAACCCATCTTTACTCGATCTCGCTCAAACCCAGTCTACCATCTTCCCTTGTCGATTCAATAGCACATTCATCTCCAACATCTTCATCGCAAACCCCAATTCATCTTCTCTTGGCTCTCGATTCACTCAGCAGCCATGGCTGTTTCTCAGACAAGGAAATTGCTGAATGATTGAGAAAGAGAGACAACCCTTTCTCGATTTTAGGGTTAAATTAAATGGGGCAGATTAGGGTCGGGTCAGAGTTTAGGGTGTGGAGCAGGGTATGGTTAGGGTATGGGTCAGGGTGTGGATGGTTGGGCTTAGGTATGGGTCATAGTTCACTCCCTTCTTTTGGATAAGGGACACCTCTCTGACCTCCCCTTAACTGTTATTGTCCTTCCTTCATTAATTTGAGTCACCCCTTAACCTTGGCTGGGCTCCATATAGTTTTCCCTCCTTGGTGAAATGACAATTTTACCCTTTTGGCTCAAATTGGCGACTTCTTCTCCTTTTCCTCCGTGTGACTCCATAGTAGCTACAAAACTCAAAACAAGCGTAAAATACATAATTTACAAGAAAAATAGCAAAGAAAGCATAAACTACTATATAGTAAATACGGTGTATTCTACACCTATCTCGGTCACTCGCGGTGACATTGCGACATCTTCCACATCCCTCCGCCTAGGCAAACGATCCGCAGATGTGATGGCACTCGCGAATCTTCCAACTTCATCTCCTCCTGTTCCACATCAAAGCCACGGAGAGACATCACAACGCCCACTGCCAGACTCAAGGTACTTACACTTTCCCATCCCAATGAAGAAGATTCTGGAGCTACTGGAGACGTGGATACGAAATGGAGAGGTGGAGTTACCCCCGGTATGGCGTCCGCCTACTGATCAAGAAGTAATGGACCCGAGGTACTGTCATTACCACCGGTTCCTTCATCACCCCACCAGTGAATGCAACGCTTTGAAGCGCATTGTTCAAGAAAAACTCAGTTCAGAAAGATAGCTTGGGGAGGATTTTCTTAGAGAGGCTACTCCGGTTTGATATAGTGAGGCTTCAAAAGCAAGTAAGTTTTACTCAACAACTTTACAAGAGAGATAGTTTAGAATTCACTGGGGACTTGGCATCCACATGTGGAAAAAGAGGCTCAGTGATCAAACGCCATGTTTTGTTTTCATTCGTACCTCCCTTTTACATAACATTTGCAATTTCATGCGCAATCATTCATGACCAAGATGCAAATTTCATTTAACATAATTCCTTTCAAAAGGTTGTTCACAAAACTATCTCAAAACAAACCAGTTCAATTACCTACTCAAAACCAGAAATCAAACTACGAAAAGAAATCCTCACTATCACTCAAAAAAGAAAAACATCTAAAAGAAGAGACAAGTGTATAGCACGAATACTTCAAAGGAAAGTCCTTCAGCAAAGAAACTCGTCCTTCGGGCAAGAGAGACTTTCATCCCTTGAAGCACAGCCTGCTTCAGCTCCAGTTCCTTAGACAGCCTCTCAACCTCTTCTTCCTGGCGAGCAACACAGTCTGCGGAAGGGACTTCATCTTGTAATTTCTGGAGCTCCTGAATCTTGGAGAACCCTTCGAAGAACCAAGGAGCATTGAAGCCGTACTGCGCAAACACGTCTCGATGGCACTTCCAGTCTTCAACCATCTCCTCGAACCAATTCGACCGGTCGCGATGCTCATCCCTTGAATAGTAGATAAAGCTTCTTGGACGCGGTTGACCAACGCAAGACGGCTTTTGAGTTTCGTGGTGGTAGCAATGTGACCGTGCTTCTCCCATATCGCTGTGTACAACTCTTTGAACTGGACCGGCACGCTGAATCCACCAACCAACACGTGACCCGGATAAGGGACGAGAAAGGAGGATCGAACAAAGCCGGGAGCTGCATCACCGGTAATTCACCAACAGCGGGAGCCTTGTCAGTCGCGGGAGGCCTTTCAGAAGAAGTCACCGCAATAGCCACGTTGTCCAGAACCTGTTCAGGAGGGATTTCAAGGGAGTCGTCTCAACTACAGCGACCTGTTGTCTCTCTTACATTCCTTCCGCATCGATTTCGCTCACGGGCCGATTTCCATCACGATACCATCGACAAGATCACTGAGGAAAGCGCCTTGTTCAACCGAGCTTGCATCATCTATGTCGTGGTCGGAAAAAGGAGCGGTTTCTCGACTTCAAAGCATGAAGATCGATCTTGCCGGACTTCTCGGCATGAAGATCAGTACCGCCAGACTTCTCAGCATGAAGGTCAGTACCGCCAGACTTCTCAGCATGAAGATCAGTACCGCCAGACTTCTCAGCATGAAGACCAGCATTATCAGCCTTCTCGTTTTGACTGCGCGCCAACCTTGCGAAGGCATTCTCTTTCGAAATTCCCTGATTTCAAGCAAAGATCGTTAGAAGAATTTACACTGGAGAAATGAAAGAACCGACGGAAGAAATTTAAATACCTGCATATTGGAAGAATTGAGGATTCTTAGGACCACATGCTTGCCTCTTAGGTCTCTCCCCTACTTGGGGACTGCAATCCTCAGCCCTGGTCCGTTTGGCTGGAAGCGGCTTCAACCGGAAATGCTTCGTCAAGACGTCAGAAGATGGTTCACCACGAGGATCTGTCACAACACTCTCCGAAAATTTCTGGAAAACCAACAGTTGTCTACTCCAAAATTCCTTATACTTATCGGTTACCACTGGGTTTCTCCCAATAGGCCAGAAGGGAAGGCTCACCCGGTCTAAGAACACATTAACGTTAAGAATACTTGGGAGAGATTCCTCCGGAACCCTTGGTGAACGAATAAATTGGACACCCTGATCGAATCCCATTTGGCGAGCAGCCCTGTCAATATTGTACGGAGTCACAGAAAACTCTGTTGAATAGAGACGGGACATATCCTGGAATGCAGCTGCGCAGGTAAATGAATTCTCCGGACTTCATAATTTCGACATCGGTACCCAACACAACATCAGAACCGTCAGAAATGGTAGCAAAAGTCTCTGGCTGAACAATGGAATGGTGGACCGGCCCCCATGGACGAAAATCTACGGAAGACACATTGTCAAATACGTCCACAAGTCTCACGCCGGCTCTGGGACGCTTCTTATTCCATCGAAGTATTCTAGAGACACCGTACAAGTCGTTGAGCGAATTTCCAGGAATGGGAGCGTAACTTTTGAAGTGTTCCCATAAGAGCGCCTGAAGAAAAGCGAAGTGAATGTGCGACTCCACCTTCTTGTACCCGTTAGAAACATGCATATCCATTGCTAAAGCGTCCAAATGAGAATAAAGTGATCCGAGGAACAATGAGCCCAAAGGAAGAACTTCACCCTTCGCCAGTCTTATAGCAATCTTGACAAGGTTATTCCTAATAGTCTTCTTTCCAGAACCGTCATCAAATACATCTCTGGATAGCCATAAAGACAGGAACGCAATCACACTGAGCTCATCCGGCTCCGGGTCTGCAGGGGACCACTCCAAAACCCACCAGGTGTAAAAGCATCTTGCATCTTTCTTCTCTTCCTTGCCCAGACTGTCGAATTCCTCCACCTTTCGAAGGATAGCGTCATAATTGCTTTGTTCCGCATCGAGAGCTCGTAAGAAAGACTTCAAAGAACGGGCAAAAGTTCATTAATGCAGCTACGCTCTCCAGAGTAATAGTAATTTCTCCCCACCTAGATATGGCTGTGTGAGTAGAAATACGCCACCGAGAAATGAAGGTAATCAAACCCGCGATGTCTTTTCTAATTTCGAGGGTAGCAGATGCCATGACCGCACTGAGAATTTGCGCTTTGGTCAAATTTTCCTTAATGCCCTTATTACTCAACATACATCTCATCCATCCTTCGTAAGAACCCAGTGGAGTATGGCAAGTTTTGAAGTCAATAGGAGAAGGCGCATATTGGTTTCTCTGGAGACAAAATCTCATCACAAGTGCTGAAGAAGAGAATGGATCGGCTTCCATATTTTCTGAACAGGAAAGCAAGACTATCTTATGGGAAGGATGTCTCCTAATGTTCGGAAAAGGCAAGGTGAATAATTCATCATCAATGTTCGGCATATCCTTGAAGCTGTCAACACTTCCTGACTTAGCACCAGCATTATCTTCAGAAGACATGTTGATAGGAGTTCTCTTCTTTCTACCGCAATGAGATAAAAGACAGGAGTTAGAACTTATACGAAAGCACATGAGAAGTGTAGTCACACGGCAAGACACAACTCACGAGCGGAGCATGCAATGGCCGGTCCAAATACCATTCAAATCCGGCACAAAATTCAGTCGATTTCAGTCTGTTTCAAATTTCAGTCAAGCATATGTGAATAAGACCCACGTTCCGGCATACACGGCGGGCCCGCATTCATCCGCATACATCACAACACAATTTTCTTTATTCATGGGAATTGTGTCTACGGGATTCAATCCAAATGGTGGAAAAAGCTAAGCATGCACGTGTCTTACAAAAGGTATTTACCTAACAAACTAGGGTTTGACCGTTAAAAAAAAAAAAAGGAGCGGAACTTACCTTGGACGGACGGCGCACGGCAGCAACGGCGACGGCTCCGGCAACAGGCTCCGGCGGGCAGCGGCGTTCGACGGCAACAGCAAAGTCACGGACGGGAGCTGCTTTGACAACAAAAGAAAAATTCGTGAGAAAAAAGAAAAGGGGTTTGGCTTCTTTTATAGACAAAAATTAGAAGAATCCCAATAGAACAAGGATTCCTCTTTTGTTTGGTTTCCTCTTCTGATTCAAATACCCAAAGAAAGAAACCGGCCCCACCAGGGATTCCATACAAGCGTGACGGGCGTGGGGAACTAGCGGTCGGCCAACACTCTTCCGGGTAAACTCCTTTTATCCTGTCTTTCTCACGTATGTATGTCACCATCTCATGCCTACCACACAATAATGTAACCATTATGTGCTAGGCAGGGGACTTAATGTTGATGGTGGATTTTCATTCAAGGTTAAATTTGTAAATAACCAGAAAAATCATGCGCTGACATCTTGTAAAAGATAAAGCCGTTTATAAGTGACGGATGCTCCTCACTTCATTCACCAAGAATGGAGCATGTAGCAACAATCCCATTCTGTGAATACATGAAATTCCTCCAGGTTGGAGCATGCAGCAACAATCCCTTCCTGTGAATTTCATATCGCCTTGTATTTCTGTACCCATTATCGGTGTGGCATGACGATCGAGTGTTACTCTTCTGAGTAGTAACACGAACCTCCAAGCACTATAATGAAACCATGTACGAAATACCCGCATGTGCCGATTCTCGGTGTGTTATACTAGCCCGAGCCCTCTCGGTGTGTTATACTAGCCCGAGCCCTCTCGGTGTGTTATACTAGCCCGATTGAGCCCCTCTCGGTGTGTTATACTAGTCGATTGAGCATCCGGACTTGATCAGATCGGTCTCGGATATGATTCGATCGCAGATCATCCAACTCCACAAGCATGATTGGATGACCACGGATCAATTCCATCACCCCCAAGCAGGTATGGAATACACACGGCCTTAGCTTGCCGAGATATCATCCAACTCCACAAGCATGATTGGATGACCACAGATCAATTCCATCACCCCCAGCGGTATGGAATACACGGCCCGACCCCGCATGGTCGACCATTGGCCTTCGCTTGCCAAGAAACCGTCCATACCAAGCATTATGGACGGAAAACCCTAAATTAGGGTTTGCGGCATATTACATGTATCGCAAAACGGTCTCAACCGTCCGTCTTCGCAGGCATAGATGGAGGGTGTAGATGTAGACTCAAAGGGCCCGGAGCATGTCGACACAATCACCATGTGACCGCCTACACGCTTGACCAATCGGTCAAAGCCAACCGTGGTTGGTTACAACAAAACCGTCCGCCCAAAAGAGCATGGTCGCGCGGCTTTGAAAGCCAAAATTAGGGTTCAAGCCATCACGCGCGTCCATCTTCTCCGGCACGAATGGAGGGTCAGATTAGATTAAACAGGTCCGGTTATACCAGCATGACCACCGTGGGCCCATCTACCTCCTCTTGCGGTCGGCCAAGGCATATCACGCCTGGCCAATCCAAAACGCCCGCTCGAACCTGCGCGGTTACATCTCCCAAATCCTAAACTGATCTCGACCGCTCAACTTCACCGGATGATTTGAGTGGCTTAGATCACGTTTTCATGGGATAATCAGGTATAGGTGTGAACACCAACCTACCACCTACACGGTAGTATGATCGACCAAGACCGACCAATGTTGGTCGCCTCGAAACGCGTGCCCAAACTAGGGATATCACGCCGGTTTCCAACTCCTTTGCGGCAAGGGATTTCTGCCGCAAACCGATCTCGACCACTCCTCTTTACCGGTCAAATTGAGTGGCCCAGATCGCGCTTTCATGAGGGAACGGAATACAGGCGCCTACACCATCATGCCGTCAACACGCATGTATGGTCGGTCCTCTCCAAAATCCTTCCCATGCTTGGTTTCGACCAAGCTGAAGAGTGATGCTTGCGCACCTCTTTAAAAACCCTAATTTCATCAATCGGCCGCAGATGAGTGTCTCAAACATCATCTCATCCGTCCGACCTCACTGACTTGGTTATACAACCCTGGTCCGGAGTTATTTGGTTAGTGAGCAGTCATTACACATCACTTTACCACACCGTAATGCAAGACACCTGCATAAAATACACACGATACTTCACAAGTATCGACTTGTGAATAAAATACACACTTTCTGAATAACGCAGTTATTCAATTCAGCATTACATGCTATCTTTCGTGGATCCACGATCCACATTCCAGACATCAATCATGTCACAAACCGGGGGATACATACTTTGGGGTATTGGTCTCGGCGGTTTACAAAGGCGTGCGGCGTGCAACGCGCCATCACAAGAACGTGTTAGGAAGTCATGGACGGTTAGAGATGAACAGGGAAAAGTGGGCAAGACCGGTCCGAGTGTTACCGACACACAACTCCACTACTCCATCATTCCACTACCTCCACTTCCCACGAGAAACGTGAATGAGGCTCAATGACTTGTATAAATAGGTTCTCCGCCCTATTTTCCAAACAACAAGGAAACACAAGTCGAGACAAGACAGAAAAACCAAGTGTTGATACCGTCACATTCAACCATTTTCTGTTACAAGTCATAAGCAAGCCAACACCTTCACAATCTCAACACCTTCTTCGCTTCCCTCCCTAAGATCAACCCCATCTCCTTCACTTTGTGAGTGAAACAAGTCTGGAACGGCCATTTCTTGGTTTAGGCCGGACTTGCAATGTATTGATCTCTCGAATCTACAAGCACTCACCGCGCGAGTGCATTTGTTGTAGGTTTAAATTCATTCCTCATCACACCCCAAATTACCAAATTCAGCAGGAGTAATTTTCACCCATCAACAACTGGATTAAAGCTAGTAATCGACTGGTTATTCACCAAACTATCAGATATACTAACTAGGGTATATTAATTATATGTCCCTAGTTTTAACACCCTACAAATATATCCTTATACAACAATAAATATATCCCTACTTTTTAATAACCATATTTATTTAAAATTAAATTACCTTAATACCCCCACTCATATAATATTCTTCTTTATTTCAAAATGGAACAAATTTCTTCCACTACCACTTCACCCGCACCACCACAACCACCATTCCACCACCACTAGCACCACCACCACCACCAATATTCAACTACCATTCCACCACCAACATTCAACCACCACCACCTACCAACCGCCACCACCATTAATATTCCACCACCACTCCGTCACCACCACCATTACACCGCCACCAGTCCGCCACTAACACTTGTCCGCCACCGTCGCCGCCACCACCACTAGTCCGCCGCCGTCACCACCACCACCACTAGTCCGCCGCCGTCACCACCACCACTAATCCGTCTCCGCTGCCACCACTATTCCACCGCTACCACCACCAACGTCACCACCAATCCACCACCGTCATCGCCGCCGCCACCACCACCTTCACTCCCGTCGCCGCCACCACCATTGGATCAACAGTAGAAGTTGATCCAATTTTGGGGATCAACAACAGTAGTTGATCCAAAAAAAAAAGGGATCAACAGTAGAAGTTTATCCAATTTAAGGAATCAACAACAGTAGTTGATCCACTAAATTGGATCAACAATGAAAGTTGATCCATGCAAAAGGAAGCTACAAGTTTTGCTAACAGCACTGTAGTTGCGGGAAATCCCACACTACACCCCTCACTATATTTTGTAGATCTCAATCATATTAATCACCTAAATTTTAAATATAAGTGCTAGAAATTTAAATAGACACATAAGATTTTTTACGTGGTTCGATCAATGTGATCTACATCCACGATTCTTCACTATGATTGTTGAGGTTACATTTGAATTACATTGAGAATCTCCATTAATGGATATTTTCTAGAGCTCTAGATCTAATTATTTGGGGAAGAAGATGATAAAGAAAATAAATCTCTCTAAAAAAATATCTCTCTCCTCTAAAAGTGTCCTCTCCAAATTATTCCTCCCAAATTATTCTTCTCCTCTCTCTCTCCTGCTCTCCTCTTTATATAGGTATTTACATAGTGGATGACAGCTCACATACAGCTCATATTCTCGCGAGCCCTTTAATGATTTCGCAGGCTCTCGCTACCTTCTCTCGAGACATTCTCTCGAGCCCTTTAATGATTTCGCAGGCTCTCGCTACCTTCTCTCGAGACACTCTCGCGAGTCTTGCTACCTTCTCTCGAGACACTCTCGCGAGTCTTGCTACCTTCTCGCGAGTTATGAAAAATAATGAATCTCGCAAGCTCTTCTCGCGAGTTAAGGGAATAATTGAATCTCGCACGCTAAGAAAATATGTTGTGCGATATTTGAATCCTACATCTTGCCTCTTTTTCCTTGAATATTGCTTGAAGAGCGATCTTTAAGGAAAAATCTCGTTGTTGTAGTAATCTTTGGTCTTTGTTGATGAAGGAACGAGCGGAAGAATACTGGACTTGAAAAGTACGTACTTGCCTCTATTCTTTTGCGAAGTTCCGAAGCTTTGAGAAGTGAATATGAAGTATCATCTCTTGAAGTATGCGAAGTATGAAGTATCCTTGAAGAAATATAAGAAGTACTCAATCCTCGAAATACATAAGAAGTATGAAGTATCCTTTGAGAAGTATAAGAAGTACTTAATCCTCTAAATATAAAAAGTATTGTGAATCCATCATGCGAAACTCCCGCTCCATGTTCTTTGCCTCATGCTATGCTCTATTCTTTCGAAGTTCGAAACTTTGCGAAGTGGATAAGAAATATTAATCCTTGAAGTATAAGAAGTATTGCCTACTGTTCATGCGAAGTCATTATTCCATTTTGGTGAGGATTCTTGCTGTTCATTGATAAACATCTTCTTTGGAAATGATTCTTGCCGAGAAAATAAAGAACATAAGATGTTTTTTCGGTAATCCATTGTTGCCTCTGTTCTTTATCTACGAAGGTAGAATCGTTGAAAAAGTGTTGAATGAGTGAGTTATTTCTTCATTCTTATCTTTCCTGTATCTCCTGCGTTGTGCTCATGCAATAGTATAATCTCTTCATTGCTTTACGTTGAATTTTATCATTGCGACAAGATCGCAGGACGTCTTTACATTTTCACGTAATGACCCATTGATCTTGCCTTATCATTTTTGTGTGGTCTTACAAGTTAGACCTCCCTAATTAGAGGTCTTCCCCTGCCACCTATCATCGCGACAAAATCGCAGGACGTCTTTACACTTGCATGTAAAGACCCATTGATCTTGCCTTATCATTTTCCAAGTATTTTTGCCTCTCAGTAGATGTTTTAGTTGCGACAATATGACAGGCCTAAATATCCTTGCGAACATGGAGCCCCATGACATTGCCGTCGTGCGACGAAATCGCAGACGTCCGTACACTTTCGTGGAAAGACCCATTGATCTCGTCTTACCCTCGCGTTAGTATTATTGCCTCTTCAGGATCAATGCACAAATATGACAAGCCTAAGTCTCCTTGCGAAAACAAAGCCTCATGACATTTGCGTCTTTTTTTGACACTCCCCCCTAATGGAGAGCGTCGCCCTTATCATCTCCCCGGTTGCCCCTTCAAGGAGGCGAAACATCGGCCATACAAGACTAGCTCCTCCCATCCGGTCTTAACAACAACCAGCTTGTTTTCGCAGCCTCTTATCCCTTATACCTATAGGGTTTATGGTTACGAGACTGCACCCTAAGTGGAGTTTTCTTCGGGCGAGTGCAACATATGCCAAGACTTGCCAAGAATGGCCAGGGTAGGTTCATCCATCCGGGCACTCCGGCTCAACCGTGTACCTCGGCGCCTTGAGCATACATCGACTCCTTGGAAGAGACCCTCGGTCGCCCAACCAGGGTATAACCTTATATATATAGTTGGGAATCCAAGGTACCTCTTAGGATAGGCTTTCATGGGCCCCAAATTTCCATGACTCGAAGCCGGGAGCGGTGTAACCTTCCCCCGAGCCATGTCGAGAGATACCCCTTATATGACGCACTTTAGGTCTTACATTTGCCTCTTACGAAATGTTATTCGCGAACTAGGGTGTACGCCATAAAGGTTCGTCCCATTCTCGGTTATTTTATTGATTCTTCTTCATATGCAATAGGTACCCCTACTATGACGCACTTTAGGTACTTTTGCCTCTTGCGAAATTCTGATTTTGTCATAGTAGGTTTGCCTCTATCTGATTATTTTGTTGATTCTTCTGCATATAAGCTCTTTTGTAATTTCGCTGATCTTTGATAATCTCTTGTCATTTTTTGTGCGATATTTTCGCATGTTTTCATTCTTTTCTTCATTCTTTGTTATTGTCTCTTGCGAAGTATATGGTTTTCTTGCGAAGCTCTTGTAGTCCAAAAATGATGCAAAAAATTCGCAGGAGATAAGAGTTGAATCTGCGTCCTCAAGTTCATTATCTTTGCCTCTAACCAACTTTCCTGGCTCTTGTCTGTGAAAGAATGTGACTACGTCGTTCTTTTAATGTGATCTTTGGGTCTAGCATTTCGAGTAAAAATATGCAAAAAGTTTGTGAAAGTTAGGATTCGACCGTGCGACCTCAAGCTTGTTGACTTCGCAGACAATCATCTCTGCTGGCTGCTGTTTTGTGAAAGTAACGTAAGCTTTTTGTAAATTAATCTCTTGTAATCGCTTTTTGCATATCCATCACAGTATGTTATTTTCTTCGTCTTCATCCCTCCAACTGATGTGTTTCGAGTCCTTTTCTTAACTGAGCGTACTGAGTCTCCCTTATTGCATATTTAATATTCGATTATCCACCGAAACTACAGAGCCATGGTTCATTGAACTGCTGCTGTGCGTGGCTTGTTCTTTTGCTCTCCGTATATCTTGAACCCTAACTAGTTGTATATGTCTCGTTCATCGCATGTTCTTTCTTTGCTGTTCCAATTTCTCTGCTTGTATATCTTTTCTTCTTCGCCACTGACAACTCATGCATTTCCATTATATCTCACCGTAATAATTCTAAGAATAAAGCAAAGAGATATATATAAAATATGTGTCTTGTTGAAATCGATTGTTGCCTTGATTGGATTAGTGCTGATATTTTTCTCTGTTGGGATGATATTTCTTTGCCAGGATTACTTCGCAAAGTTCTTTTGCTCACTGCGAACGTCTCTCGAAGTCTCATTGATGGAGTGCACTTTGTTGGATTGAGAACTCTTCGCCTGTAGAGTTGTTGCATTCCTTTCTTCGCTAACGACCACCAAGTTAACCTTCGCTGGAACCCTTAATAAAGTAAACCTTTTCCATATATTTTCTTATCTAGCTGACTTTTGTCTTACAGTATGAGTTTGATCGTTGCTGTGGTTGACAAGTCGTTGATGGTGTGACTGCGAAGGAATGTCGAGCTCGCAAACAATGTTGCTGCTATTATGGAACTGAATTTAAGGAATGTCGAGCTGGTGATGAAACTCGAGCTTGGCAATGGCATTGAACAAAGGAGATGATGGACGCTGAGATGAAGGTCTCGAACTCAGATGAACGGAGCTGCAATATTGCTTCTATTAATGCTGAGATATCAGTAATGATGAGTTCGTTTTTTGAACTAAAATATTTATGTTCTTCTTCTTCTCGTTAATTGATGATGATCTCTCCTACTATTTGAATCTGGATTCTCCTGTGTGAGATGATTGCACTGTCCTATTCTCTTGTTTGCGTCTATTGTTTGCGAACTGGTGACAATTCAAGCTCAAATGAATTTGCCTTGAATTGTGTTTCTTCGCTAGCATTGGGTTATCTTGAATTGTGCTGCCTTGAATTCAACAATCGTCTGTTGTTGTAGCCTGCCTTTGCTGTGGTCACTTCGCTGAAAACAAGAGCTGCTGGTGTGGTTTAATTCTCATATCTTATCATTTTATTCTCGCTATTTGCATAAACTTTCTGTTCGTCTTTTCTTCTTCAGTTGATTGGTAGCTCATTTCGGCTTCTTATTTCTTCGCAGCTGCACAATTTGTTCTCAGGAACGATTTGTTTTATTCTTTTGCCCTTATTACCTGTGCGTCTTTGAAGTTTGGTGGTTCACTGCATGACTTGTGTAAAAAGAATATGGGTATGGTGAGAATCGATCTCGCAGCATCAAATTTTTCTTTTCGCTCGCGACCATCAACACCAGCTTTGTTTATGCGAAGGATAGTTATACTGCCGCTCCTTTAAGTTCTAGAAAAACATGCAAAAACTGTGAGCTTATCAATGAGAACAATGTATTCACTCTTGATGTTGCCTCCTGTCTTCTGGTGCTATAATCTTCCAGCAAAGTGGATTTCTTTCTTCGCCTGTGGCTGGTCATTCCAAGAAATCTCCCTGCGTCCCTAGTACGTGTTACTAGTTTATTTTGTAGTATTGTTTAGCATTCGCCTGGTGCCTCTCCTTGCACTGAAATGATTACCCTTAACTGCACGTGCTCTTTTTTTTTTTTTTTACGCTATAATGATGATTCCTTCATCATTAACAAGTCTATCCTGTGAATTTTCGCCCATGCAAGTATCAAACCAAGGATCGGATGGGCAAATCAGAAAAGCTTTAAACTATTGTGTAAATGAAATATGAAAATCATAACTGAAAAATCTCCAAATCGTTTTTAAATTGCAATAGTCTATATTTTCGAAATCCATTAAATGGGTTTATCAACAAAGACTAACATTTTTGTGAAAAATCTAACTTCTGTTGGAAAAGAAGATTGTGTTTTAAAGAGTTCTTTTCAAAAAATTTGCTTTTAAAATTCCGAGATCTAAATATATGAACAAAGTATAAGAGAAATAGGGTAGAAATTTGTCTTGATTTATTGATGAAGACTCTGATTGGTTTCACTTTTCTATTTTTTCTTCATCTCCATTTCTGCGTCTCTTAGGATGCCGATGACATTTGTCTTATGAAAATGCACATTACTAGTGAAACTACCTATTTTACCCCTGGAACTTCAATATTCAGTGAGATATATCTTCACAGTAAGCTAATTTCTTTGAAATTTCTCTTAAAGTTTATAGATCCAATTGAATTCATCACCGACAGTAGCCGTTTTTTCTAAACTTCCTTGAACCAACAAGATTAGGTCCCTGTTTCTAGCGCATATGTAGTTGCGGGAAATCCCACACTACACCCCTCACTATATTTTGTAGATCTCAATCATATTAATCACCTAAATTTTAAATATAAGTGCTAGAAATTTAAATAGACACATAAGATTTTTTACGTGGTTCGATCAATGTGATCTACATCCACGATTCTTCACTATGATTGTTGAGGTTACATTTGAATTACATTGAGAATCTCCATTAATGGATATTTTCTAGAGCTCTAGATCTAATTATTTGGGGAAGAAGATGATAAAGAAAATAAATCTCTCTCTAAAAATATCTCTCTCCTCCTAAAAGTGTCCTCTCCAAATTATTCCTCCCAAATTATTCTTCTCCTCTCTCTCTCCTGCTCTCCTCTTTATATAGGTGTTTACATAGTGGATGACAGCTCACATACAGCTCATATTCTCGCGAGCCCTTTAATGATTTCGCAGTCTCTCGCTACCTTCTCTCGAGACACTCTCGCGAGTCTTGCTACCTTCTCTCGAGACACTCTCGCGAGTCTTGCTACCTTCTCGCGAGTTATGAAAAATAATGAATCTCGCAAGCTCTTCTCGCGAGTTAAGGGAATAATTGAATCTCGCACGCTAAGAAAATATGTTGTGCGATATTTGAATCCTACAACACCAGCAATGCCACCAACTTATCGTTCCAACCTCACCCCACCACCACCACCACCAACACACAAAATCTCCATAAATGGGATCAACAAAGGAAGCTACAAGTTTTGCTAACAATACCACCAACTTATCGTTCCAACCTCATCACCACCACCACCACCACCAGCACACAAAATCTTCATAAATGGGATCAACAACAGTAGTTGATCCAATAAAAAATTGTGTCAACAATAGGAATTGATCCAACAAAAGGGATCAACAACAGTAGTTGATCCAATAAAAAATTGTGTCAACAACAAGAGTTGATCCAACAAAAGGGATCAACAACAGTAGTTGATACCCGTGAACTTGAACATAAAGAGTAAGGTAGCAAAAGTTCTCTGAAAACAAGCACCAATTTTCATGTGTTTATCATTCCAACTGAACCACCACCAACAATCACACAAAAATTCCATAATACAAACACTTTATATATATCATTTTTAAAAACATCTAAAAAATAAACAAATGTAGAGCGAGAGAGATAAAAGTGTTTTCGTACAGGTATAGATCCTGGCCATGGCGTCAAAGTGCACTAAGAACATAACAGTGACAATTATATCATATATTTATTTACCTATCGAGTATTAATGCAATGTGTTTCTGACCCATGCTAAACACATCTATCACCATTCTACTCGAACGATCTATAATAAAGGTAAAGGAGGAAGAGAATAATTAAGATAAAATTGATTAGAAATCTATTAAACGATCTTTGTTTCTACCCATTATGGGCTCTACTGAATCAATTTCTCGTGTTTTGCTACAAGCACTTTCTGTATACGATTATGAATCGGAATTTTGGCTTGCACAAAATTACAATATCAACCAAATAAAAACAAAAACTATCAAAATAAACACCAAATTCTGAACTGCTTCTCTCCGAAATCAAATCAGATATCAATACAAACTGAAAATTAGAGTTTTGGAGATTAATTTATCGTTGAGTGATAGACACATTTTTTGTGTCTGAATTGTCCTCAGTGCTGGTATTGTTGGAACTCGATTTTTGTACTAATATTGTGTTTTTATGCATTTTTAGGTATTTTTGGAAATAAATATTTGTTGGAAAATTCGGCTCGAAAAGTTGCTCGGAGCACCTCCGGAAGACACGTGTTATTCGGACTCTCGTCTTTGGATAAGGGGTAACCCAATTGCTAAGGGGCACCCCCAAGGAGACACCTGCTATTCGCACCCCAGAACAGGATAGGGGGACTTCATCTTCTCCATTTCAAATTCAGAAATTGGCGGGAAAAGCTTGGTTTCACCGCGGAATTAGGGTTGCGGATTTGAAGCTCTTCCCGCGAGACTCAATGGCGAAAATCGGTGGGTATCTTCCTTTGGGCCTAACGGGCTGATATAGGAGTTGGTTTCGATCCGGTTGGGCTAGAATTGCCGCGAGAAGCAAACAGAGCAAACTTACACGTACACGGGTCTCGCTTGGGTTTTGAAGTTTTTTGAACGTGTTATGTGCTTGATTATTGGCTCGAGCAACCACCAGGAGCGTGTAAGAGATAAACAAGGATATATTTCAACCACCAGGCGCGTGCAGGAAACAAAAATAGAAAGAAAATATATTTTCTTCACTGCCGAGTGATGGGAGGATTATTCGCAATTATAATGTGATATTTTGCATTTGTCGAGTATAAAAAGGTTGGCTGGGACTCATGGAAGGAGGATGGAGAGTTTGGGAGGAAAAGGAACGCCAGAAGAGCAAGAAAATCAAAGTTGCAGAATCACCGTTTCTGCTGCTGCATCCCTGAAGATCGTGAAGAACAGACTATCCAGACGAGTCGTTTTTCAACAAATGAAAACGACTACGAACGTGGGTCGCGGTATGTCGAATCGCTGCACTTTATCTTTATCGTAATACAGTAACGGTGTTTGCAACACCTATAATCATTGCAAACCCGGTTTTCATCATTCTCCTTTGTTCATCATTTGTAACCATATTTTTGAGCAATAAAAATGGATTTTGAGCGTGTTTCCAACATGATGAGCTAGAACCCATCACTGGGACGACGGAGGAAGACAAATTTCATACATGGGTAATTTTAATTAATTCTCTATTTGACTTTTGCACTAATTAAAATAGAATTATGATTTGATTAAATTGGTTGTTATTCAATTAGATAGGTTATGCTTTGTTTAGATAATCTATGCTTAGGGATACAATTAATCTTTTGAGAGTCTACCTTGGCAAAAATAAGAGTCGGTGTTATTTTGTTTATTGAGCTTTAATTGTTGAGAATAAATAAATTGAACCTTTTGTTATGAGTTTGGCCGAATCCCGAGTCCCAAAGACATCTCTCCGTCTTGTGACATAAATTGTATATATTCTGTATTTTTATTATTTTCTTTTATTAATTCTTAAAAATCAATCTCATCAAGTCCGAGTGAACGACAACCTTACTACCACTTTCTACAACATTATTGAGTCACATCAATTTTTGGCGCCGCCGACGCGGACTTGTGTATAGATTTGTTTTTAGGTTTTATTTTTTTATTATTATTTTTGTTCTTCTTTACGCGGTTTGGTATTTCTGTTTGCTTTCAGATTTGGAGTGGAGCGAAAGAAAAAGAGAAAGTGCTGAAAATAAAAGCAAAGCCAAAATAGGAAAGAAAAGAGAGATCCGAACGAAGTGAAGAAGAAAACTTTGTATATAGTGTAATTATTTTTTATTTTTTTTTTAGAAACTGTAATTAGGTAATTATTTTTGTAATTTCTATTTTTGGACTTTTTAATTTTTGGACTTTTTTTTGGACTATCGGACATTATTAATTTTAAACCCTAAGGAAGGGTAATTTAAATATAAACTGCACAGGGAAGGACGACGATTACGATATCGTCTCGGCCCCTCGGGTTCGTACATGACATAGGAGTCGTGGCCGAGTCGACTTCAACGGTTCATCCCCGTCCGGGGAACGGGAGGTAAAAATTCTAAACACCCGCGAATCCCACGTCAGCGGGTTTTGGATGATTTTGTATGCATATATGTTGAGGTATTGAAAACGGCTGCTTTAAATTCCTAGTAAAGGGCAAGGACTGGCCATATAAGATAAGGGTTCGGATTTCATCACCGTTCTCTTCTTGCCCGCCTTAGGAAAACAAAACCAAACACGAACCTAAGCCTAAAATTTTGAATAGAACGAGACCGATAGGGTAACGAGCTTAATAGGAAAGTCGTTCGAAAAATATTGGTTACTCTTTTGAGCATACTTGAAGTTCATGATGGTTTACGTGAGTTGAATGCGTGACTGCGCCGCCTTGTAATGCGGTGAGGCCTTGGGTATCAAAGCTCCACGCAGCTTCCCTCGCCTCTATTCAACTTACTTAAACTCGGATTGATTCAGAGGGGTTTGCTCAGATTGTAACGAATTCCCTTTCGAAGGATTAGAAGCTGGTCTAGAAAACAATCTAAGTGGAGCCATCATGCTTTTTGTTTGCTAGAAATCAGTAGGTTTGTTGTGGTCGAGTCAGCCTTGTTTGTGTTTGTGTAGAATTCCCTTGCAGTTAAGATGTCAAACTGGTATTATAATAGCCATCACAATGAATATGAATATCCAACTGAACAATTTGGACATCACTCTTTTTATGACCATAGTGTGAATAGTGGTTGGGAACGCCAAACTTTTGAAGGTTATGGGTCATACCATGGTGATCCCAATTACTATCCACACGCCACCCGGTCGTACGAGCAAAATTCCTCTCTAATAGAGTCAACACGTAAGTTAGCTGAGACGACACGTAAGTTTGCAGAAATGAATAACTTAGTTATGGATGAAAGCAATGCAACGAGTGAAATTTCTTTCCTAGATTCAATAAGGAAGTCATGTGAGTCGAGTCACGATACATTAAAGAAGTCATGTGAGTCGAGTCACGATACCATAATGAAGTCATATGAGTCGATTCGAAAGCTTTTGTTTGAGGCCCAGAACGGAACTGCTCGAGATAATCTTAGTGTTTCCAATAGTACCCCTGAAAATGAGGATAGTTATTTACATAATCAAGATGACGAGGATAAAATTGGTAACACGACTTGTCTAGATGAGGTTCAACCATTTTCATATTATTATAATGATGATTATGATGAGGATAGTGTTGATGAAGAATTTGAAATAAATAGGCATAGTGATCAGGAAATTGTTACCCCAATTGAGCTTTATAACGATAATATTATTTCTAGTTCAAATCCAAATAATTTTAATAATTATTCACCTATTCAAAAGGATGAGGATTTGACTAGAGATACCCCCGTTTTAGACGATGTAGTATTTCCTTTTGATTACGAAGCCAAGGATGGTTTAGAGAAACGAGTATATTTTGAGTCTAGCGATTTAGAAACAATAGACTTAGAAAAAGAAAATGAACTCATAGAGATGAGTGAGGATGTACCTGACTTAGAAGAACCAATTGACCATTTCGGGAATCGAGATGACCTTGAAATTAGGAAGTTGTGACTAGTCTTTCTAGAGACACTGAAAACTCTAAGTTTGGGGGTGATTATCATTCTCCATGTGCTTTAACTCTTAGAAAAGTCCCTAACTTGGGACTTGACATATGTGCCTCAACCATTTTAAAAGATTATCTTCATACACTTTTTCCTGAACCTAGTTGTGTCCATAAAGAAGTTCAGTTGTTAGAAACCCATCCTCTGGTTGATGTGGTTAACCCAGGCTATGATACCACGATTGACTTTGTTTTCCCACCAAATATTTTTCAACCAATTGTGGGAACGTTTAAGTTTCAGATGTGTCAATTATTAAGTTTTGAGACTAAGCCTAAGTACTTTAGGAAGCTAGTACCGACACATTTGCTTAAGATTGACCGCATGTTTCATCGTGGTCAATTATGTGAGTCAAAACTGATTGACTTTAAGGATCCGCAATTATTCAGGTTATTATTATGTGCTTCTATGTTCTTATCTGAGTTTTTACAGACTTTACAACCTGAACTGGATCTTAGCTTTGAGGAAATCCAGCCGATGAAAACTTTTTATCTAGACCCTTTTATAGAGCCTGAACCCGAACCACAACTAGATGTAGTTGTCTTAAACAAAAAAATATATGAGGGTGTGTTGGGTATCTTCCTGGTCTGTGGCAGTTTCCTCTTCTTGTGGTTAGCACTTTTTGATCCAGATGACCCGCAGTTATTCCGACTGTTGCTATATGATTCTCCGAGGCGACTAATCCTTTCCAATGTCTGGCTGAAGACTTTAAACTTAGCACTTCTTGGGAGGTAACCCATGCTCTTGCAACACGGTAATATCTTTCCTTAACTCTTTTACTTCAAATGGTAACAGTTTCTCCTTGTTCATGCTTTTAATTTCATCTTTAGAACATTGAGGACAATGTTAGATTTAAGTTTGGGGGTATGGGAGAAACTTTTAGTTGCATTGTTAAACTCCAGAGCCTAGAAATTTATGCGTATTAAGGATGGCACTAACCAATCTAAGTGGATGGAAGCATTTTGGTTGTTGGAGTTGAGGAACCAATCTGATTAGATGGCAACATCTAAAGAGTCTATTCATAAAAGCACAGAGTTCAGGTGTTAGAAATAACATGATAGTTTCACCAATCTCGTTGAGTCCTTTTCACTTCTATTTTTATTTTGTTTCGTTTTTAAACTATGTTTCTCTAAGTGATTAGGTGGGGCCCACGAATCAAGTTGTTACCGATGCTAGGGTGAATTAGAGTGATTGAGATACCAAAAAAAAAGTGAAAAAAGTGAAAAAAAAAAAAAAAAAAAAAAAAAAAAAAAAAAAAAAGTGAAAAAAAAAAAAAAAAGAAAAAAAAAAAAAAAAAAAAAAAAAAAAAAAAAAAGAAATTGAGACCAGACCATCAGACCAATCGGAATAAATTCAATAAAGTCGACCACTGGAACCCTTGTATATGCCAGTTTTGTTGACTAGAGTTAGGATTATCGACCACTGGTTCCCTTGTATATGCCAGTGTGTTGATATTAGTCCAGACCAGTATCTCAGTCCATTAGGATAGGTTCATTTTGGCGGAGGCCTTCAGACAGAGATATGGGAAACACCAATCACTTAGTAAACATCAAAACCATCTATGTTTTTCTCTATATCCATCTTCTTGATCTATCCATGTGATTAGTTTTGACTCCGGGTATTGATGTCCATAGTGCGACTATCTGAGTAGAGCTCTGTCACTTTATATGAATTTTAGTATGCTTGAGTGCAAACTCGTGTACAAAGAATTGGAATTTCGCATCGGGGTACTTCCTCCCGTAGTCAATAAGTATGCCAACCAAGGAGATTCTTTAGTGCCTTCCAAGGTTCGTGTAGATAGCTAGGGTCTGGAGTAAAGGTTTTGTGGGTACACCTCTGTAAACCCTCTAGGAGACAACACTCCGCCACTAGGGCCACCTAGGGGTTCAAATGATTTTTATTTTCTAGAATAAATTTGCTCGAGGACTAGCAAATAATAAGTTTGGGGTATTTGATAGACACATTTTTGTGTCCGAATTGTCCTCAGTCTTTGGTATTGTTGGAACTCGATTTTTGTACTAATATTGTGTTTTTATGCATTTTTAGGTATTTTTGGAAATAAATATTTGTTGGAAAATTCGGCTCGAAAAAGTTGCTCGGAGCACCTCCTAAGACACGTGTTATTCGGACTCTCGTCTTTGGATAAGGGGTAACCCAATTGCTAAGGGGCACCCCAAGGAGACACTGCTATTCGCACCCCTGAACAGGATAGGGGGACTTCATCTTCTCCATTTCAAATTCGAAATTGGCGGGAAAAGCTTGGTTTCAGCGGAGAATTAGGGTTGCGGATTTGAAGCTCTTCCCGCGAGACTCAATGGTTGAAAATCGGTGGGTATCTTCCTTTGGGCCTAACGGGGCTGATATAGGAGTTGGTTTCGATCCGGTTGGGCTAGAATTTCCGCGAGAAGCAAACAGAGCAAACTTACACGTACACGGTCCCGCTTGGGTTTTGAAGTTTTTTGAACGTGTTATGTGCTTGATTATTGGCTCGAGCAACCACCGGGAGCGTGTAAGAGATAAACAAGGATATATTTCAACCACCAGGCGCGTGCAGGAAACAAAAATAGAAAGAAAATATATTTTCTTCACTGCCGAGTGATGGGAGGATTATACGCAATTATAATGTGATATTTTGCCGCTGTCGAGTATAAAAAGGTTGGCTGGGACTCATGGAAGGAGGACGGAGAGTTTGGGAGGAAAAGGAACGCGAGAAGAGCAAGAAAATCAAAGTTGCAGAATCACCGTTTCGCCGTCGCATCCCCGAAGATCGTGAAGAACAGACTATCCGGGACAGATCGTTTTCAATGATGAAAAACGACTACAGAACGTGGGTCGCAGCTGTCGTAACAGCCGCACTTTATCTTTATCGTAGTCTGTAATTGAGCAATCACCAGATTTAAGATTTATAGCGAAATCAAGAGGAAATCGATCTAAATCGATTCTTTAGGAGGAGGTGGTGGTGATAACAATGGTAGTAAGAGGTGATGGCGGAAGTGGAGGTGCTACTGGCATGGTGGTGGTGATGACGAAGAAGGTGGTGGATGTTGGTGGAAGAGGAAGACATGAGAGAAAATTAATTTAGATCTGAAACTGAAAATAAAATGAAACAATTGGTTTCATTCGGTGAGATAGACAACACATGAAGGATACAGTTGGTATTGATAATTAAATTGATTTCTTTTAAAAAATGTAGGGATATATTTATTGTGTGATAAGGATAATTGTGAAGCCCATCAAAACAAGGGATACTTGTATAATTACCACTACTAACTATCTGTGTGTTACCCAACAACAACGTGTTAACAGTATCATTAGTCAACCTAGTGGCTAATCTAGCTGTGGTAGAAGGCTGAGTAACTTTTTGCTCGAAGACCTTAAAACATCTATCTCTCCATATGCTCCAAGCCGTAGTGAGAATTTCTATTTGGGTGTTACCATGTTGATTGTTGAGGAGCCAATTCTCTATCCAATCTTTGACAGTAGGATTGGAAACTGTATCCTGCAAAGTTATGAATCCATTTGGTGTAGTAGACCAAACAGTTTTGGCAAAACGACAATGGAAAAGCAGATGCTCAGCCGATTCGGCTATGTTATCATTACACATGCTACACACAGTATCATCAGCAGTCACATATCGAGAAAGCCTAACTTTAGTTGGCAGAATATCACTGATACACTTCCACAAAAATAGCTGAACTTTTGGTAGAAGGTTAGTTTTCCATAAAGCTTTGAAAATAGGGACAGGACCAGAATTGACTGAACCATTAGAGAACTCATTAGCCAAAGACCTATAGGAGGATTTCACAGAGAAACTACCATTATGCGAAGCAGACCAAATTAATCTATCTCTACCAGATAAAGGTATTCTAATTTGCGAGATCCTATCAGCATTTTCACTAGTGAAAAAGTCATTAAGCATGAGCATATCCCATTGTTTAGTGTATTGATCTATAAAGTCTGCTACCACTAGGTTGGGATTAGGATATTGCCTACAGATAGGATAAGACACATTAGGAATCCAGTTATCCTCAAAAGCCTTAATAGTATTTCCATCTTTCACTTCCCAATGACTGTTTTGTTTCACTATTTCTATACCCCGGTGTATACCTTTCCACACCCAAGAAGAGTCATTCTTTTTCTTATAATGAAGAGGATGATTATTGCTAAAGTATTTACATTTCAAAATTTGAAACCATAACTCATCCGAACCACATAAGCCTCCAAGCAATTTTAGATAAAAGGGCAAGATTAAATTTTTTTAAATCACGGAATCCTAGACCCCCTAAATGTTTATGAGTACAAACCTTTGGCCACTGTTTCATATAAACCCCTCCTGTATTCTTTTTACCCCACCAAAAATCCCTTTGGGACTTTTCCATTTGATAAATAGTACTATCAGGAATCAGGAAGGAGTTCATATGATAAACAGAGGAATAACTTAAGACATTTTGGACCATCACAGATCTACCAGCTTGTGTAAAATGTTTGCCTTTCCACTTTGCTACCTTGCTGTCATGGTGTTCAGCAAGATAAGCAAAGGATTCGGCTTTATTTTTGTTAATGAAAAGAGGAATACCTAGATATTTATCATTTAGGTCTATCTTCTTAACATTAATGGTTCTAATTAGGGAAACACATTTATCTGGATGTAGATTTTTATTAAAAAAACAACCAGATTTATCGAAGTTTATCATCTGTCCAGAGACAGAACTAAACACATTTATTGCATCCACCAGGTTTTGAGCTTCGTAGTGAGTTGCTTTAGGAAACAACAAACAGTCATCAGCAAATAAAAGATGGGATACACTAGGAGCATCATTTGTGACTTTAACTCCATGGATCCATTGTCTACTCTCACAATACAGCAAATATCTAGAGAAAGACTCCATACATAAGATAAATAAGTATGGAGACAAGGGGTCACCTTGTCTCAGACCCCTAGATGGTCGATAGGCATTACAGGGAGAGCCATTCAGAAGAATAGAAATGCTAGTTGTACCTATACACTGAAAAATTAAATCACACCAATGATTCGAGAAACCAAAGTTTTTTAGGACATCTATCAAAAAAGACCATTCCACCCTATCAAAGGCCTTAGACATATCAAGTTTAAGGCCCATGATACCACTTTTAGCTTTAGTCCTCTTCATTGTATGAACAATTTCATGAGCAATGATAACATTGTCATGAATATTCCTGTTTGGCACAAAAGCAGACCGAAAAGGTGATATAATCTTGCTAAGTAATGGCTTCATTCTGTTGACTAAGATCTTAGAAATAATTTTATAGTTTGTATTACACAGAGAAATAGGTCTAAAGTCAACAGGAAATGAAGGGTTGGACTTATTAGGTATAAGAGAAAGAAAAGTATGATTTATTTCTTTTAGGATGTATTTTTTTCCAAAGAAGTCTTTAACAGTATTCAAAATATCATGTTCAAGGAGATCTAAATTTTCTTTGTAAAAGCCCGGAGGAAAGCCGTCCGGTCCTGGGGATGTCCAAGATTTCATACTTTTGATAGTTTCTCTAATTTCCACAAGAGTGATAGGTTTTAACAAACTAGCATTATCCTCATTAGAGATACATGGAGTAATACAATTTAGGAATTCTCTATTCCTAAGAGGATTGGTAGCAGTACCAATATTACTAAAATGATTCACCAATAGGTCTTCAAGCTGCTGCCTGTCATTAGACTGAAGAGAATCTATGTGGTTGAAGTGTCTTTTCCTATTCATTGTGGTATGATAAAAACTAGTATTTCTATCATAAGATTTTATGAATTCAGTTCTAGACTTTTGAGCATAGAAATCCTCTTGGACTTTCTGCCAATGATCAAGATCAAGTTCAACCTGTTTGATGGCTTCCATATTCTGAGATAAATTGGATTGATTATACAGAATATGGAGCTGTTCATTTAATTGTCGAACCTTATGATCTATATTGCCAAAATGTGAAATATTCCACAGTTTAAGTTCATACTTCACATTTCTTAAACAATTAGTCATTTTGAAAGCAGATGAACCCCTGACATTAGTAGAATAAGCCTTCTTAATAAGGTCTTTACATGTTGGGTCACTACTCCAACATTTAAAATATCTATAGGGTTTATAATTCTTTTTGTGATTGGGGTTAGTCACTAAAAGAATTGGGATATGATCTCGAACCTATAGTATCAATATGAAAAACTTTCGCGTTACCATAATGATCCAACCACGAGATCATTTCCCATAACCCTATCAAGTCTAGCTCTAATGATAGTATCATGAGATTGTCTGTTAGACCATGTATAAGGTGTACCGAGAGAACCCCAAGTCATGTAAATCGAGCTAGTTATGGAATCATGAATGAAAGGAAATCAGAAATGCTAGGTCTAGTATTGGTAGATCTCTCATTTGCAAGCGAGGGTGATATTCAAATCACCCATGAGGATCCAAGGTTGGTTGACCCTTGTACCAATATCCTTAATGTAATTCCATTGCTCAACTCTCTCATTATAGTATGTAGAACCATAGAGAAAGGTGACTAGGAATTATGGTTTACTAGCATCACAGGAAATTAAAACATTCACCATTTTATCAGTATTTTGTACCAAGTCACATTGAAAGCCACTCTTCCATAATAATGCAATACCTCCAGAGAGGCCATCAGAAGAGTGACACCAAGTATTTGGATAGTTAAATCTCGTAAGATATTGGTACATTTTAGACTCTTGGTTTTTAGTTTCACAAAGAAAGATAACATCAGGATTTTGAGATCTAATAAGATTCCACAGACTAGTTCTGGTGTTTGGGTTGCCGAAACCCTGGCAATTCCACAACAAGATTCTCATAGTTAAGTTATGAGAAAACTGAAAGGACTCTAGACTCAGAAATAGGAGTAATGGTATTGCAGGAGAAAAACACAGAATATCTAAAAGGATTGACTACTTCAATATAATAGATCAAGTTCTGAGTTTTAATGTAAAGAATTAAATCACTTCGAATTTCAGACAATTGAGATTCAGCAAACAGACAAACAACATTGAATTGAACAACATAAACTAAAACCCTAGATTCCAAAATACCACACAGAGAAAATAGGAATTGAAAGGAAATATGTAAATCAAAACACACAAGAGAATTGGAAACAGATTGGGTTATCGAAGAAACCTGATTTGCAGTACTTAAGGTTGATTCAGCTGCAGGGAGATGGTGCACCGAAGGGTTTGGTTCTCTGACTCCATTCTCAACATCCTCCATATTCAAATCATAGTCTCCATGGCTTGGACCTCCGATCTCTAATTGAACGCTTCTACCATTGATATTCGATTGGGAAATCTCTCTGAGACTATTGCTAGGGTTTTGAGCATTCATCTCTAGCAAAACATAATTATCTTCGATTCCTGAGTCCCTACTCCTTTTATGTTTTCTCGGGTCGGACTCATCGTTATTCGGATTCTCCAGCCCATTTGTAATAGGGTTATCAAGCCCATTACTTCCTTCAAACCCATCTGTATTATTTTGCATAGCCTCAACTAAGTGAGCGTGCTTTGCATAATATTCTTCAAATGCAGCCTCAGTCATGCCAAAGATAAAGATATGTCATGCACGTTCTTCACACATCTCATCATTGTGATCTATAGTGAAGCAATCCGAGCAGATTTTCCTTGGTTGTTTTTCAAAATGATATCGAATCCACACCTTTTGTTTAGCTGCATTTAAGAGCCAGTTACCGCGTTTCAATGGATTACTAAGATCGACTTCAATTTTTACCGAAACAACTCTTCCTCTTTTAGTAAAACCTGTGGTTCCTTCTTGAGCTATTTTCCTTCCAATATCTTGACATAGTTTGTCAAGAATGCCATCATACACATGTTCAAGAGCAAGACCTTTGAACATGACTGAGAATACCTGATGAGTGAACTTATATTCCTCGAGCGGGATCGAATTATCGTAAGGCTTCAACACAACCAGATGTTCATAAATAATCCATGGTGCCTTGTTTAAGACATCATTAACATCATCAGCTATTTTGAATTTGAAAACAAAAAGGTTCCTTCCCATAGTGTTGATTTCAACCCTTTTGTGTCTTCTCCAAATAATCTTCACATCTTTTTGGACCTTATCAAAATCAATATCATCTTTAGAGATGATCTTGCCAATTAAACCCCATTTTTCCATTGATCGGCAAAAAGCAACAATATCTTCCTCGAGAGATTAAACACCCTCTTGCACGGTTTAGTTGACCCTGGCTCAGGTTTGAGTCTTGCAATCTCTTAGTGAGAGCAGCTACTTGGAGCCTTGAACTTTGAGACATTTTGATAATAGAGAAACCACCATATTTTCTTGAGTAAAGAAAAACTCGCTTTGTATGTACAATCTTCCTCGCCAGACGAACCAATATATATATTCTCCTAGTCTTAGGGTTTAGCTGGTAGTTACCTAAGATATAGGGATATTTTCCAAAATATGGTTTATTTGTTGGGATATTCATATATTTTTGTTTAATGGGATGCACAGAGAAAGATTTCTTTAATTTAGGAAAGTGAAAATTAAAACTTTGAATCAGCTGTTTCTGCGCCTTAGATTTAGATAGGTTGAAACCAGATTTTTGAAATTCCAGTAATTGCGCCTTTGAATCACTGACTATACCAAAAATGCCCTTGAATCTATGGAGGTTGAACAATGGAGTTTCCAGAGGAAGTTGATAGCGATGAATGGAAAACTGGTTACAGCAACCAATAGTAGTGAAACATACCGTTTCATAGTTCATCGAGTAGCCAATCTGCGAGTATTTTGCAACCACTCCCCGGCAGCGGCGCCAAAAACTTGATGTAGATTTTATATGATCAAATTAACGATTAAATAAAACCTAGTTATATCCGCAAGCGCACGGGTCAATTGTAGTATCGATAGCAAATGCGGGTCGTTCCCACGAGAAGTGTGAAATACTCTACCAACTAATATCAAAAATTAAGTAACCAACGAGATGATGTTTGAACGATTTTCAGAAATTTGAAACAAAACGAGATAAAAATAATTCTAACAATAAACAAAATGAGAATGGGTTGCTAGGGTCTTGGTTTCCACCAATTAACTATGCAAACTCTACTAATCTTTAAAAATATATTCCATGCATTATCAAATATTGTTTCTCCGCTATAGTTTCCTTCGCTTCATGGGTAGTGATTCTAAAGCATTACCTATCAATCCTTGCATACCACTTCTAGGGATTTAACCGAAGCACGAAATATCAATTCAAAAGCATAAATAATCAAGAAAATCACATAAACGATTAAATACCAAGCTATATGAAGAAGAACTATTAATCAATCAAATCATTATTAAGCATATCAATGTAGAGTTTACACAATAAAATTGGTTTCTACCTAAACCCTAACATGGCTCTAGCTAGACATGGCTTTCTCAAAAGCCATAAACATATCAAAATTAAACTCTAGCTAATGAAAAATGAAGAATCAAAAACAAAACTTCAAAACCCTTCTCTCCTTGCGGCACTATGGCCGGGGTCCCCCTCTCAAATAGTCACCTCCCTTCTTATACACCTTCTTTTTCTTTTATTTCATTAATCAAAGTATCAAAATAAATTATTCAATGAAATATCTTGCATGAAAGTTGATGTCGTCATCAGTATCTTTCCCCAAATAGTATTGCCACCTCGTTCTTCCAATGAAATAATAAACTCCCTTTATTTCCAAAATCTCCCAAATGAAGAAAGAGTTATTTTATTTCCAAAATAGTCACGTGTAAATATTCCTCAATTATTTCTTCACATGACAAATAAATTATCTTTCTCGGTGGAATATATTTGTAATAAAGTAAGAAAGATAAAATAGTTCCCATTTTCAGTTTCCATGTGCCAACCCCACTTTGATTTCAATTCCTTTGCTGCGTTTTTGCCTCGCCTATGAAACAATTCTATGCTGCTGATATATATTGAGATACCATGCCAGCTACATTTTGTCATTTTTGTCATTGTGGTTGCTGATATATGGAAATACCAGGCCAACCCATTTCATCATTGTGGTTGCTGATATATGGAAATACTAGGCCAACCCGGCTGCTTATATATAGAAATACCAGGCCAGCGTAATAAGTGATGCTGATATATAGAAATACCAGGCCAGCGTAATAACTGTTTCTGATATATAAAAATACCAGGCCAACATATTTGATCATTGTGGTTGCTGATATATGGAAATACAAGGCCAACCACATTTCACCATCATGGTTGCTGATATATGGAAGTACCAGGCCAACCACATTTTGCCATTTTTGTCGCAAACACCATTAATTCTCACATTTTGTTGTTTATTTGCTGGATGATCGAATTCACTTGTACTTTCTACAAAAGCACTAAAATAGTATTAGTAACTAAAATATTGTATCCTAGCTAATATAAATATGGGTATAAAATGTAGCATTTACATGCTTATCAACACTTCCTTATGACGGGCGTAGTGTATGCCGCACACTGTAGACCGCCAAACCAACACCCAAAGAGGATCCCCCAGTTTGTGTTGATGTCTCGAATATTTTGGAAAACATGTAGCATGTTGTTGTGGCTTGGCAAGTCAAGCTCGGGAAACTTGCCAGCCTGGTGACCTTCGACGGTCGAGATTTTGCATCTTGAGAGGAGGGGCAACCGTTGATCGTTGCACCAATTGTTTTGGTAGTCGGCTAGTAAGGGCCAACATGGTGGCACGGCTAGGTTGGCATGCCGTTGGCATGGCCAAACTTAGGTTTTCGGGCCAAAGGTTACCATGTGTCGTCTTGTAACCTTGGATGGCTAGGATTTGCTCCCGGGATTGAAGGGCAACCGTTGATTGTTGCACGCCTTCGTTTTGGTAGTCGTGTAGTGAGGGCCAATGTGGTGGCGCGGCTAAGTTGGCATGTCGTTGGCTTGGCAAGGTTTGGCGTGGCCAAACTTAGGTTTTCGAGCCAAAGGTTACCATGTGTTGTCTGGTGACCTTGAATGGATAGGATTTGCTCCTGGGATTGAAGGGCAACCGTTGATTATTGCACGCCTTCGTTTTGGTAGCCACGTAGTGAGGGCCAACGTGGTGGCGCATCTACGTTGGCATGGCAAGGTTTGGCGTGGCCAAACTTAGGTTTTCGGGCCAAAGGTTACCACGTGTCATCTGTTAACCTTGGATGTCTAGGATTTGATCCTGTGATTGAAGGGCAACCGTTGATTGTTGCACGCCTTCGTTTTGGTAGTCGCGTAGTGAGGGCCAACGTGGTGGCGGGGCTAGTGTTAGACTTGGCATGTATGGCCAAGGTTTCGCCTTGGGCGTGGCTAGCTTTGGCTAGGTGCGATTTCGGCTTGGCATGTGGGGCCAAGGGTTTGCAATAGGCGTATGGAGTGGCTAGGGCCAAGGCAAGGGCATTTGGCTTTGCATGATGTGACTAGCATGGCTAGGGCCAAGGCAAGGTGCGTTTGGCATGGCGCGGCTAGCTTGGCTAGGTTTGGTTTGGCTTGGCATGTGGGGCCAATGGTTCGACTTGGGCGTGGCTAGCTTCGGCTAGGTGCGATTTTGGCTTGGTATGTGGGTCCAAGGGTTTGCCATGGTCGTATGGCATGGCTAGGGCCAAGGCAAGGGCGTTTGGCTTGGCATGATGTGACTAGCATGGCTAGGGCCAAGGCAAGGTGCGTTTGGCATGGCGCGGGTAGCTTGGCTAGGTTTGGTTTGGCTTGGCATGTGGGGCCAAGGGTTCGACTTGGGCGTGGTTAGCTTTGGCTAGGTGCGATTTTAGCTTGGCATATGGGGCCAAGGGTTTGCTATGGGCGTATGGAGTGGCTATGGCCAAGGCAGGGGCGTTTGGCTTGGCATGATGTGGCTAGCATGGCTAGGGCCAAGGAAAGGTGTGTTTGGCATGGCGCGGCTAGCTTGGCTAGGTTTGGTTTGGCTTGGCATGTGGGGCCAAGGGTTTTCCATGGGCTTATGGCGTGGCTAGGTCCAAGGCAAGGCGTTTGGCTTGGCATGATGTGACTAGCATGGCTAGGGACAAGTCAAGGTGCGTTTGGCATGGCGCGGCTAGCTTGGCTAGGTTTGGTTTGGCTTGGCATATGGGGCCAAGGATTTTCCATAGGCGCAAGCCGTGACTAGCTTGGGCTAGGTGCGTGACCAAGCTAGGGTTTTGGGGAAAAGGTCGTTTGGTAACCTTAGACGGCCAAGATTTGCTCCTGGGAATGAAGGACAACCGTTGATTGTTGCATGCCTTCGTTTTGATAGCCGCGTAGTGAAGGCCAGTATGGTGGCGCGGCATGGGGCCATGGCGAGGTGCGTTTGGCATGGCGCAGTAGGTGTGGCTGGCATGATTTGCCATTGGCACGGAGGTGCGGCGAGCATGGTTGGCATGCTTTGGCGCGGTCGGTGTGGCTGGCATGATTTGCCATTGGGACAGAGGTGCGGCTAGCATGGTTGGCATGCTTTGGCGCGGTCGGTATGGCTGGCATGATTTGCCATTGGCACAGAGGTGCGGCGAGCATGGTTGGCATGCTTTGGCACGGTCAGTGTGGCTGGTATGATTTACCATTGGCACGGAGGTGCGGCTAGCATGGTTGGCATGCTTTGGCGCGGTTAGTGTGACTTGGCATGATTTGCCTTTGTCACAGAGGTGCGGCTAGCATGGTTGGCATGCTTTGGCGCTTGGTCGGTGTGTGGCTGGCATGATTTGTCATTGGCACAGAGGTGCGGCGAGCATGGTTGGCATGCTTTGGCGCGTTCGGTGTGGCTGGCATGGTTTTCCATTAGCACACGTGGTAATTAGGGTTTGGCTTGTCGTAACCCTAATTTAAAAAGATACCCCGGTAATTTTTAGGGACACATTAAAGGTTTCAGTAAATGTGCCTAGTACATGCTTGTTGCTTTAAGTGTTGTGACATCACTGCCTGCTAGGGTTTAATATTTTACGATTTTAACCCTAAGCTAAAAACCTCCATCAACATTAAGTCCCCTGCTTAGCTCGGAACGGGTTCCTTGTTGCGAGGTAAGCATATGATGGTGACAAACAAAAATGGAGTCAAGGTGTAAATTATTGCAAAGATGGTCAGGAGAATCCGACTAACCTTTTTGAGTGGTAAAGAGAGTTTTAGCTTCCCATGTTGGTGGCCCTGCGTAAGTTGTACTGGGAATGCAGATTGTGGAGTGGTGAGATGAAAGTTACCGTCTTGGTCTGGTCGTACATCTCCAAGGCAAAGGAGGCGCGGTCTTGAAAGGCGACACAAGTGGACGGCTTGGCTCGAGGGGCCAAGAGATGGCGTGGTCTTGGTAAGGCAAACACGCGTGGATGATAGTGTCGCGACAGTGGAGCAGGAGACTTGGAATACTGTGGCCTTGGCAAGACGAGACGTACCCGGACGGCTAGGCGTGGTGGGGACGCGGCAATGGAGCAAATGGCTTGGCAGGGGGGGCCGCGGAAATGGCATGGTGGAACGTGAAAGGGCGGCTAGGCGTGGTGGGGCCATGGTGTGGCGTGAGTGGTCTTGGACATGGAAATTGGTCTTGCGGGACCGGTTTCCTCTTTTCCTTCCTTGGCTCAAAATTGGAAATCCTTTTCTTGTTCGAACTCCCAAGTATCACTCCTATAAAAAGGATGGCCGGCCTCTCCCTTTGATTCACGCCCTTATTGTTTCTTCTTTTGTTGCTTGGTAGCGGTGAAACGGGCGAGCGGATTTGGTATGTCTTCCAAGACTTCCTCGTGACTTGCTTTTTCTTTTGTTTTCTTGTGTTGGTGAAAAACCTAGTTGTAGGCGTACCTCTTTATGACCTTGTAGAACATGTTGGTGTGAATCCTAGCCACAGGTATGTCTTGCACGCGCTCATAGTAATACTTGGGCATGAATACCATAGTAATGTTGACCGCCTCAACTCGTTGTGTAAGGTAAGCATGCGATAGTAATTTTCCATCCCTTTCCCACGAAAAACTAGTTTTTAGGGTTTACTCCTTGTTTTGGTGTGGCCGTGGGCATGGTCCCTCCTTTTTTGGGCGCTTTTATCTGGTTGAGCGCGAGTTTCCGACTGCATGTAGTGGTGATGTAGAGTCCATGAGTCCCCCTTTTTCGTATGCACGAAAGGAATTTGAAACCAATTAGTTTGTGCCCGAGGCGACTCCCTTGCGTCCAATAGAATAATTTCTACACGCTTTATGTAATAATTCCTGCTCTTCTTGTTCCATTGTAGCTATCGCAGCGGTGAAAACAGTGTAAGAGAATCTTGGTTAAGATGTTAACAGTTTCTGCGGTACCAAGGGATGGGAGTAATTCCAAGCCAAACATAGATGACGAGTTCTTCACGGCATCAGTCATGATTAGGAGGAACCATCCCCAATACGTGCCGATCCTTCTGACCGGCTCGGAAAGCGAAGGAGAGGATCGATTGGTTCGGCCAGGAGGCGTAATAAGGTTTTGCCTTCAGATGAAAGAATATCGTGCCTCTTCTATCGACTTTAAAATACCTGCAAGTCCGTTGCGTTCCTTTGAGAAATGAACGCGATTTATGATGGATCAGGAACCAGTAAAAACCAATTTGACCAGGGCGCAGATTGTCGACGCAGTGCTTCAGATTAGGAAAGACATCCCAGGGTTGGTTGCTTTTGTTTCCGGATGGTGTCCAGACACCCATACGGCCATATGCAGGTGGGGCGAAATGACTATTTCTTTGGAGAGCGTGGTTTGTCTTTGCTAAATCTTCCGTAATTGGAAACCTCAATGTCATTTGTACGCAGACGAAGAAGAAATTCGCGCCGCCCGGTTGCGAAGTCAAATGGATTCGCTTCGGAAGGAAAATGAGACAAAGTGCTTTTATGACTGGTGGGTGTCTCAGTGGTTTCCTGACGAATTGGAGTCGAAACAGAAGAATAGCGTACTTCATGTCGTGGCGTTCTTGTCTCTTTTGCTATCCAGGGATATTTTTGACGACGGCTCGGGCAAGAGAGAGATAAGATAGGAACTTATCACATTTGCCATAAAATTAGCAAAGGGATTTGCTCTCTCCCTCGGTGGTTTGTTTCTTGGTTCTCTGTGTATGCACACCGGATCGGTTTGGTTTTGGACATGCGCGCCTCGAACGGCCATATGAAAGTGGATTCGTATGTTCATGCCGCCTTTCTCCGGGCATGGTTGTGGGAGCATTTTGAGAAGTATGCCCCAAACCGTTGGCTATACTTCCCGAGTCTTGGGGTGGCTACATAATACTGCGTTGGTCGAACAGGCGCCGAAAAACTGGTCCGAAACTGATTAAGTTTCTTGACAACTCGTATGCGGTTAATTTTCGTCCATGGGCTACGGTGCATGCATCCATAACTCAGATTAGTACCTTTGCTCCTGCTTCGAATATGTCTTTGTCTTCTGATGAGGAGGGCCTAAACGTCGGAGAGATGGTGTTCATGCGTAGCTGCACGCCTGGCCATGTGCCATCTTTTTTTCGAGGAGCTTGCAAAGCGATCTCTTATAATGTTGATAGGGCTGCTCGACATATGGGTTTTGACCAAGAGGTCCCACTTGTTCGTCAGCCGGTTGTCCAAGTAATCCCGTTATCAATCTGTTCTCGATGCTAGTGCTCTTGTGTCGGGTAAAGTCACGCCTTTCCTCGCGGAACGGAATCCATCAACGACCTCCAAATACAACATATTTTGACAGGATGAGTTTCTTGCTATTCATGGATTCGTGAATGATGTGGTAGAGAATCGTCAGGATAAGCCTTCTCTTGCGGTTTTAGCGGAACATCCACTGCTGAGGGATCCCAAGAGAAAATCTGTTAGTCCAAATGCAGATAGTCCCCAGGTGAAGAAACAGAGATCTAAAGATCGTGCGGGCGGCTTTCAGTCAGACTCCACGGTTCTGCCGACTTTTAGTTCATCCAATATGCGGGTACGTACGACTCTCCTATTGACCTTGGCCTGGATCGTTTATTTCCTTGTTCCTTTTCTAAAAATGCGCCCTTGTATTTTGTCCAAGGTCTCAGTAGTACGAACGCCTTTGCCAAACTTGCGAGCAGTCAGAAAACATCATTTTTCGAGACAGAGAGCGGCGTTGTAGAGCCTACCCATGATGACGCGGAACTCGAAAAGGATGAGAGTTCAGGGTCTAGTGGTGACGAGAGTAATTCTTCCGATAGCAGTGTTGAATCTTCGTCTAGTCAGTCTGAAACTGAATCGGTAAAACTAAATTCTGATTTTTTTTTGCGGTAAAACTAAATTCTGATTTTTAGGAGGAAACTTTTTTTGGGGATGATCTTGAAGTGGAAGACCACCGGAGTAAAGACGTAGCCATACTTCCCACTGCGGAAACTGTGTCAGCTAGCGGCTTGGTCATGGAGATTCATCGTCCCGAGGGTGCTGCCGTGACTCAGGTGGAGGAGAGCACTTCGGGGGTGAAATCGTAGTTAGGGATCTCCTGCCAGTTGTTGATTCAGTTGCAGGTGCAACCTTCAATCCTCCGTATCTGGCCCCTTTCCCAGGTCATGTGTTGATTGGTGGATTTAGCGTGCCAGCTAAATATGCGACATTGTACACCAAGATTTGGGAAAGCTATGGTCACATTGCCACGACTAAGAAGATCACTAGTCGACATGCGTTGGTTAAGCATGTGGAGGAAGCCTTGTCTTCGATTGATGAGATGTGCAACGTGACCGGTCATACAATTTCTGAGGATGTAATCTCGAGCAGGAAGTTCCATCGTGACATGTGCGTGGGCTTCGAATTCAACATTCCTTGGTTCGTTGAAGGTCTCTCTGATGTTGAAAGGTAGTTGGATGGAGCAGTTGAAGGTCCTTCCGCGGACATGATGAATAAGCAGGAAGCGGAATTCAAGATGTTGTGGACGAGGATGAAACTTAAGAGGGCGGCTCTCTAAAGCACGAGGGAGGCCTTGGCCAAAAGGAGCAAGCCGCTGTTGGAAAACTTCCCTTGAATATATATCTGTCTTCTGGACCTCTTATCTTTAGGGTTTTTTTTTTTTTTGAAAGGCAAATGAGACGCCTGGTTTTGGTTTTTGGATTGATAGATGATTGCTTTTTATAAGAGTTTTGGATTATTTTGGAATAATGGTTGTTTTTTTTTTTATATGCTAAAGTCTGAATTGGAAGTGGAAATAACAAATCATCTGGGAAAATTGTTAAACCGTGAATATTGCATGATGATGGAAAGCATGGGAACAATATGGCTATCGGTTTATGTTATCTCTGTAAAGATTTGAAGTAGTAGACCATGTATTTTGTCTAGGTAAGACTTACTCGGTTTTCTGGATCTCCTGACGAAGAATGAATCTTCCGGGTGTAAGTCCGAATTTTGTGGGAAGCACCGCCGTAATGTGGAAAGTCCCCAGTCGTCTCTGAGTCACTTGATAATCGAGTCGTCGATGCCTGGGTGGATCGTTTGCTTTTAACCTCTGGGAAGTCCCCAGTCGCCCCTTGCGGTGTCATGAATGGTAATCGGGTCATCTGGTGACTGAGTCGTCGATCCCGGAGCGGATCGTATAGGGTCATCTGGTAGTTGAGTCAATCCATGAGCGGATTGTTTTCCACTACCGTTCTAATATCTTCGTCGAAGTATGAGATCGAGGATTGAAAATTTGACATTGTAACCGAAAGATCAATCTCCCACTATGGTCGCCAATTGTTTGTAGGTGAAAATGGTTTCTGCTGATTTTGGTAATTGCGGGTGTGCAGGTGAGAAACAATTTAAACCCTAAACAATATACTGCAAGGGAGTACTTTAGATTCGAGAGATCAATCTGTACAAGTCCGGCCTAAACCAAGAAATGTCGTCCCAGACTTGCTTCGGTCACAAAGTGGATGAGAATGGGTTGGTTTTGGGGAGGGAAGCAAGGAAAGTGGTGAGACCAGAATAGTTGATTCTGGAAGAGTAGTTGGGTTACTACGACTTGTTATCAGAAAAGTGAGAGAGCTCCCAAGGTGAGATAGCAAGTAAGTATTTCTGAGTGTTGTATATCCCGTATGAACTTGTTTTCCAATGGAAATAGGTAAGACCTATTTATATAAGTCGGAGTAAAAACGTACCCTGGTCTCATTTAGGAGTGGGGAAGTAAATGGGAGGAGGTGATAACCGTATGCATGGAATTGATGTTCCATAAAGTGGTTAACGCATGAAACTGGTTTTCATGAAACTGCTAACGTTATGGGATTGATGTCCCATAAAGTCGTTAACGCATGTGCTTTATGTCCCATGAACGTTTCACACATAACTTCCCGTATTTACTAACCGCCTCACCCTTACACTAGTACAAACAGACCCTTTTACCACGCCAAATTGGCGTGTCCATAGGGGTTTTGACACGCCAATTTGGTTTGTGCTTGGCGTGACTTCTGCTTGCGTGGTTTTAGGTTACACGGCGTGGTTTTAGGTAGCTTATAGCCACG
>JAJJWW010002556.1:0-80837 GCA_023531295.1 Papaver armeniacum
AAGGGTCTAAGGATGCTCACTCATTTTTGGGTGAATGAAGTGGAACCTTTAGTCCCACATTGTGGAAAACTAAAGATGAGCTCCACTATATAACCATACACTTATGTATGAATTGTAAAACGTGGGTGGAGCGGGTGGGCAAAAATACATATTTTTACTCATGCGATATGCGCGTATGCCATGCACCAAGTTCCTTTTCTACACGGATTTATTTTTGGCGAGTTTTTCTTTAGAAAATTAATTCCAAAATTAATTCTTAAGAGTTCTATTTATGGTAAAATTCCTTTTACTTGTTTTTGAAGAAAACCAAAACCTAACTTGATTTGCAAGTATTTCATCCTATAAATACAACTCGAAAATCTGTTTTCAACACACCGAAAAATTCTTCTTTTATTCTAGGGTTTTCTCCAGACGTTTTTATCTCCATCCCTGTTGCTGAGTTCGAAGGGTAACTTGCGTTGTGCTAACTCAAGTTATATCGGGCGAGTCTTATCCTGGACACATCTTCGCTGTGAGGGGTTTAGCATTACTCAACTCGAGTATACCCGCGAACTAATGTGTTAAGGACAACTTGTTGAGCTTTGTGATTCTGCCCTCGTCAAGTTATTTTGGTAGAGTTGTTTCGCATTAGTTCTTTACATATTATTTTCGATACATCTAACGTCTTTGTTCATTGTTGCAAGATCCCAACAATCTTAACACATTAGTATTCCTTGTAACAATGGGAATCAACGATGTAGAAAGACCACAAAAAGTTTAACGGAAAGGATTTCAAGAGATGGCAATCCAAGATGCTGTTTTATCCGAGCCATCATGCGAACGGATTATGTACTTGGTTCCGGTGATGACTTATACAATATTGAAAATTTGTATGCGAGGAGGAGGTCAATATGAACACGAGGTCTAATTTTCTGGCTAAAAATCATATCATGAACGGTTTGGAAGATGCGATGTATGATTTTTACAATGCTAAAGAGAACTTGACTGCTTATGAGTTGTGGACTGCGTTAGAAGCAAAGTACCAAGGCGATGCAGCAGGAAGCAAGAAATTTCTGGTGGCAAAGTTTATGGAGTTCAAGATGACGAATGATAAGTCTGTTGTTGATCAATTCCTCGAACTTCAACAAATTATTAACCAGATTCTTGCTGAAGGTATGGTTGTTGATGAGACTTTTCAAGTGTCTGCGGTAATTGAGAAGTTACCATCTTCTTGGTCTGAGTACAAGAAAAAGCTGAGGCATGAAAGCGCGAGATCAACATGGTTGAATTGGGAAATAAGATTCAAGTGGAAGAGATGTTGTGCACCAAAGACAAGAACGTGTCATCTGCAAGGGACATGTCTAACAAAGCTCATATGTCTGAACATAAGCCATCCAAAGCTGGAAAAGGTGACAACATCCATCGCAACTCGAAGCATGGACCTAACAATAAAGGTACGTTTCAGTAAACCGAGAATCTAGCATTATTAAAATTAAGGGTCCTTGTTGGGTGTGTGGAAACAACTTTGGTCATATGGCAGTTCTTGTAGACAACGTAAGGATAAGAAGAATAATGCTAACCTGGTTGAGAAAAGCAAAGACAGTTTTTTTGTGGTGTCGAAGTTAATCGGTGACCAACGTGATGGATTGGTGGGTAGACTCTGGAGCTACCAAGCATGTTTGTGGGAACAGAGACTGTTCACCTCCTACCGAGGGTAGGGGAAGCGAGAAACTCTATATGGGTAACTCATCCGCATCGAGGTTGCGGGGAAAAGGAAAGGTCGCCCGAAGCTCACATACGGAAAGACTCTCACATTGAATGAAGTTCTTCATGTTCAGGACATCCTGCAAAAATCTTGTTTCTTGTTCTGTTTTAGATGATAAGGGTTTTAAAGTTACAATTGAGTCCGGAAAACTTATAGTAACTAAGGGCAATGATTATGTGGGTAAGGGTTATAAGGTAGGGGGTCTATATAAACTTAATGTAACCATCTGAATTGAAATTGAATGATTCTTACGTTTACATGTGTGTGTCATTGAACGTTTGGCATGGTAGACTTGGTCATGTAAACTATAAATCAATGCATAAATTGGCTAGCGTAGGCTGCATACCCAAATTCACTTTAGATAAAAATCATAAGTGTGAGATTTGCGTAGAATCTAAGCATGCTAAGAAATCATTCAATAAGAATGTCGGAGAAACTCTAAACCCTTAGATTTAATCCCTCCAGACCTAGTTGATATGAAGTCGGTTCAAACAAGAGGTGGTAAGAAATGGTTTATTACTTTTATAGATGATTGTACGAAATCTTTGCCATGTTTACTTACTTAGAGGAAGGATGATGCCTTAGAAGCCTTTAAGATATATAAAAGTGAAGTCGAAAACCAATTGAATACTACCATTAAAACTATTAGGTCCGACCGTGGTGGTGAGTATGAAATTCCCGTAGGAGATTTCGTGAAGAACATGGCATAATACATGAGACTACAGCCCCTTATTCACCTCAATCCAATGGTGTAGGCGAGGAACGTAAGAACCGTACCCTTAAGGATATGATGAATGCCATGTTGATTAGTTCGGGATTACCTTCGAATTTGTGGGGGGAGGCTATCCTCTCGCCAATTACATCTGAACAGTACCCTTTAAAGGATCGAGATAAAACTCCATATGAGTTATGGAAAGGTAGACAACCATCTTATGTTTACTTCAAAGTGTGGGGGTGCTTGGCAAAGGTGGGCATCCCTCCTCCTAAGAAAAAAATAAGATAGGACCCAAACCGTTGATTGTGTTTTTATAGGGTATCCTGAGCATTCTAGTGTTCATAGGTTTATGGTTGTGAGTTACGAAATTTCGACATAGGGTTGAATACTATCATGGAGTCTAGGGATCTTTGAGTTTTTTTGAAATTGTTTTTCCTTTGAAACGTGATTCTCGAAAGAGGTGTTTAGATGATCCCCTAGATGTTCCTTCAACTAGTCAATTATTACCTTTAGAGGAAGATGAACAGAAGTGGAACCTAGAAGAGGTAAAAGGGTTAGAGGGCGAGAAAACCTATCCCTGGTTGCATTACATACCTAGCCGAGTCGATCCTCGGACTTATAGAGAATCCATGACTTGTCCGAGAAGCTTCGTGGTGGAAAGAAGCTTCCATTAGTGAAATGGATTCCCTTCGAGAAAACAGTACTTTTGAACTTGTAGATTTACCTCCAGGGTGTAAGGCCATAGGTTGTAAATGGATTTTCAAAAGAAAACGTAAGATAGATGGAACTATTGAAAAATACAAGGCTAGGCTGGTAGCTAAAGGCTACGGAGACAAATAGAAGGTATAGATTTCTTTGACACCTATTCACCAGTGAGTAGAATTAGCTCCATTAGGATGTTAATTGCTATAGCTTCTGTCCATAATTTAGAGATACATCAAATGGATGTAAAGACAACGTTTCTTAATGGTGAGTTAGATGAAGAAATTTATATGGAACAACTTTGAGGGCTTTGTAGTTAAAGGTTGTGAAAAGAAAGTGTAAACTGGTTAAATCTTTGTATGGATTGAAACAAGCACCTAAACAGTGGCATGAAAAATTTGATCATGTGATGATTTCTAGTGGTTTTAGAATTAATGAATCTGATAAGTGTGTTTATACTAAACTTGTCAAGGATGCCTGTGTGATTGTATGCTTGTATGTTGATGATATGCTTATACTAGGTACAAACATGGATGTTATTAATTCCACTAAGAAACTGTTGAATGAGAATTTTGACATGAAAGACTTAGGCCCCTTGATGTCATATTAGGGATGAAGATTAGAAAAACTTCTAATGGCTATAGTCTGAGTCGGTCTCATTATGTTGAATCCATACTTAAGAAATTTAATCAGTTTAACTGTAAACCTGTGTGTACTCCTTATGATTCTAACTGTCGTCTCAAGAAGAATAAGGGTGTAGGAGTTAACCAACTTGAATACTCGAGAGTCATAGGAAGTCTGATGTATTTGATGAATTGTACGAGACCAGACATTGCTTATGTTGTAAGTAGGTTAAGCGGTATACTTGTAATCGAAAAGGGGTAGATACATTGGGATGCACTTATTAGAGTGCTAAAGTACTTGAAGTACACAATGACCTTTAGTTTGAATTACAAAGGATATCCGGCCGTCCTTGAGGGATTTTGCGATGCAAACTGGATAACAGGATCAGAGGATTCTAAGTCTACGAGTGGATATGTATTCACTCTAGCAGGTGCGTCTGTATCTTGGAAGAGTTCCAAACAGACATGTATAGCTCGTTCCACTATGGAATCGGAGTTTATTGCGTTAGATAAAGCAGGAGAGGAGGCCGAATGGCTAAGAAACTTTTAGAAGATATTCCTCTCGGCATAGGCACTCGTGCCGCCTATATCTATACTCGTGACAAACAAATCTGCGATAGGTAGAGCTAAAGAGTTGCTTCTACAATGGAAAGTCTATACATATTCGTAGAAGACATGATACTTTGAAAACACTAATCTCAACGGGCGTTATTTCCATAGATTGGATGCGGTCAAGGAGAATATCGCGGACCCTTTGTGAAAGGTTTGTCCAAGGAGATAGTTAGTAAAGCATCGAGGGGGATGGGGCTTAGGCTCAAAAATTAAACTTGCCATGAAGGATACTCAACCTTCTTGATTGGAGATTCCAAGATCAAGGTTTCGAATGAGACAACTAATTCATGGTGGGTAAAGGTAAACACTATCGAGAGAATTTCATTTCTGTCCCTTCCCTATGGTGTTGATGTGATAGTGTGATTTGCATGTGGAGGATGATTTTTAAATAAGTCTTAATGAGTTCCATAGTTTCAATTAAGATTGAAGTGGGGTGTAGCAGTAAACACTCTTGATGGAACTCACCTATCTGAATGTGGAAGTGGGGCCGCTTCCTATGAGAATTGAGCCAATTCTCTAGAGCATTCTGAGAAACAGGATATGTCCAGGGCCAAATTGGACAAAACGGCACGAACTTAGCAACACCAGGAGAATATCATGTGTGGCTGTTGTCGCGAATTACACCAACGCTATCAGTTCAAGACTAGGTTCCTTTGTTTAGCTAGTAGTTCCGGTAACTTCTCACTAAGTAAGGGTTCAAGACCTCATGGACACCTTTGCCTAAATGGTATTTTCCTTACTCTGATTTTTTCGTTTTCCGAGATTTCATTCATGTGGGGGATTGTTGGAGAAAATGAGTTTTAATTAAAAGGTTTTATGGTCTTGGTGTGGTTTGATCTAATGACCTAAGGGTCTAAGGATGCTCACTCATTTTTGGGTGAATGAAGTGGAACCTTTAGTCCCACATTGTGGAAAACTAAAGATGAGCTCCACTATATAACCATACACTTATGTATGAATTGTAAAACGTGGGTGGAGCGGGTGGGCAAAAATACATATTTTTACTCATGCGATATGCGCGTATGCCATGCACCAAGTTCCTTTTCTACACGGATTTATTTTTGGCGAGTTTTTCTTTAGAAAATTAATTCCAAAATTAATTCTTAAGAGTTCTATTTATGGTAAAATTCCTTTTACTTGTTTTTGAAGAAAACCAAAACCTAACTTGATTTGCAAGTATTTCATCCTATAAATACAACTCGAAAATCTGTTTTCAACACAGAGAAAAATTCTTCTTTTATTCTAGGGTTTTCTCCGGACGTTTTTATCTCCATCCCCGATCTTTGAGTTCGAAGAGAGGGTAACTTGCGTTGTGCTAACTCAAGTTATATCGGGCGATCTTATCCTGGACACATCTTCGCTGTGAGGGGTTTAGCATTACTCAACTCGAGTATACCCGCGAACTAATGTGTTAAGGACAACTTGTTGAACCTGTGATTCTGCCCTCGTCAAGTTATTTTGGTAGAGTTGTTTCGCATTAGTTCTTTACATATTATTTTCGATACATCTAACGTGCTGTCCATTGTTGCAAGATCCCAACAGTTGAACCATTACTATTTCTATACAATTTTTTCTTCCTGTAATATTTCAAAACAGAAATGGTTGATTATGTGAATGCCACTTACTTTGTTTGTTTTCGGTTTGTTTTCAGATAGCTAATGTTGAGTGTAATTTGTTTCATTATCCATGAGTGAATGACTAATCAAATGATCTTGAGGACACCTGACCTTTACTCAGCAAAACAATTAAAAACTATTGGTTGTTGACAAGTAGAATGAGATGTTTATCATACCGTTTTTGTTTTTGTTGAACTTGGCGAACCTGTTTGGCCCCAAATCTTTAATCAAGTATGACTACTGCTACCAGTATGTTGCTCCGTGTCTTTACTTTCCTCCAGAGATAGCAATTGCTGATCTAACTGCTCACTCATGTTAGAGAAACAGTGAAGCCCAGCTAGAGCCTTTTCTTGTTCTGTAACCTGCAATAGACATATTTGGGCATGTCAATGCTAGCCTCTGAAACTTCTGCACATAATCTATGAGAAAAAAGCAGACTATTATGAACTATTAAAAATATGGCATCAGAAGCAAATCTCGCTTCCTATCTTTTTACTTGAACAAAAAAAAAAAAAAATCATTTTCTTTCGTTATTGAGAGAAAGGAAAATTAACTATTTTCTTTCACATATTTTCTGCATCAACTAAGAAAATCAGTTTACCAACAAATTACGTAATATTTTTTTTTTTTTTGAGATACGGGAGAACTGGACTCTGAACATATGCGGTATACGGTATACCTTGGGAACAAATGCAACACCCATCATGAAGTCATATATAATTATCTGGTTTACTATATCAAGGCCCACCTCCTCATTATACTAGCCTTGCCGTTGTTTTTGAAATATAGTGAGTAGATTACGACGGATGTGCGATGGAGGGATACTTATATTAATTAGGGGATATGAATTACTTTCCCCAACCAATAGTGTTTGCTAAGAGGTGTTTTTAGGGGTAAAAATACTAAAATACCCTTCCCTCAAAATAAAAATCTAAAAACTTAAAATCAAAAAACAAAATTATATCCCCCATTTCCGTCTTCACTGCCAGCATTCTCGTTAGGGTTAGGGTTTTGAAACCTAAATATTCTCCACTTTGAAAACGATTTTTTTCTTACACTCGGAAGTGATGAAGACCATGCCAGAAGTGATGAAGACCATGTCGAAAGTGATGAAGACCATGTCGGTAGTGATGAAGACCATGCCGGAAGTGATGAATACCATGCATGTAGTGATGAAGACCATGCCGGCAGTGATGAAGACCATGTCGGAAATATTTTTTTTTACGTCCCCGAAAGTAATGAAGACCATGCCGGAATTGATGAAGACCATGCCGAAAAATGGTGTCGGCATGCTCGGTAACTAACATTCAATGTCGTAACTAAATGCCGGCATGCTCGATAGAAATCTATCAATGCCAATAGTCAAGTGAAAAAAAATTCAAATTTCTGGATACTTTACATCATGTGCCGACAAAGAAATTTAAGCAACATACTATGCCGTTACCAGTATCGCCATGCTCGAGAATTAACTAACTGTGCCGGCAGTGGGCTGATTAAAACCAGAAAAATTTCAAAACGGAATAGCAAGGGGTTACACCCCCACCCACCCCCACCCCCACGGATAGTGACAAACATTTATGAAAATTTCCAACAAATGCCGGCATGGATGGACGACCGACAACAACGCCGACACTGTGTTGGTTGAATATTCACTGGTACGTGAAAATATGGTGTGCCGGCATTGATATAACTATGAATACCATGCCGGTTTAGGTTGTTCCGGCATGGTATTCATAGTTATATCAATGTCGGCAGGATGTTTTGCATGTGCAGCCATGGTGAATCCAAAGTTACATCTGGAGAAGATTCAACATAAAAGACATATTTGTTGCTAACGTGAAGACTCAAAGACATCTCTTTGGTCACTATGGTCACTCATCCTAACCAAAAAATTTTAACCCAACATTCATACTTCTAATCTCTCCAAAATGATAAAGATTTCTATAAATCATTTTCAAACTAATCAATCAACATAACTAATTATTATTAACCACTAAACCTGATTAATGAGGGGTAGATTAGGAATTAGTGAAAATACATGAATATGGGGTGACCTTGATTTACTATTTAAATCTCGTTTTTGTCTTTTTCATATATCCCCCAATTAATATAAGTATCCCCAAATCTCGCGTTCATTACAATGGGTGGAACTATGAGACAAAAATCCCTGAGAGGCATTTTTCTCACTATTCTGAAGTCCCTACATACAATTGAATAGGTATTATTACTAATTTAGAAGACGAAGGTAATGATAAAATGGAAGTTTGAAACTCTTCACAGATTATAACCATTATAATATCATGTAGAAATTAAGAGTTGTACAGTAGAAACTTCATTAATTAATATTCGAATATTTAATAAAACTCTTAAATAATATTTTTAGTCGGTTCCGAGTCGAGGAACAACGTGCCAAATTAATAATTCGTTAATATTATAAATTAATACATTTTTGACTACTTATGTAGACCTCATATGAAATATAAATTAATATATATATATATATTCAATACACTAATGTTTTATGAAGATTTCTAGAAAATAAATCAGTTGTCTTTTGTTTTTTTGTTAAAACCAATATCACACTGAACTAATTTTTCTTATCATCATAAGAATTTCTAGTGTTGTTTCCCACAGCCCAGTGAGAAATTATTTAATGTGATTGTCGCTTTAACAACCTCGTTTCGTGAAGGGGCATCTATATTGTAGAACTTTCATCATTTTTTTCCCATCATTATCGTTCCCATAACGCTCTCAATTATTTCCTAATGTCAACAATTGTGTAACTTCATTTTCTTCCAGATATTCAAGACAAATTGACATTCACTGGATTGCGACAACCCAACTTTTCGATCAAATTTTGTAAGTCTTGACTGATATCACCGTCTAATTGTTCATCCGAATTGTCTAAACCTATGTTATTTGTTGATCAAAGTTAAATTTATCTATAAGTTAATAAGATATTAATTAATATATAAATCGGTTAATTAATATCTCGCTTAATTAATAAATTCTGGTGGTCCCAACAACATTAATTTATAGAGTTTCTACAGTATATGACATGAACAAAAACCAAGATTACTTTTGAAACTGTAGTGAGAAGAGAGAAATTTTTTTCACATGCGCTTCTGGATGATGTGTGATTTCCATTGTTTTGACCATTATTTTGGCAGCTGTGACCATTCCATTGTTGTGTCCATTCTTAATCTATGCAGTCAATATCCAGATAACCATGGTTCAGTGGCAAAACAAATCCATTGGGAAATCACTAATACACATGAGAGAACAAAGACTATTACGACCATCCACATTCATATTAGACTAACAGTATCAAAAGCAAAGACGGTTGACAACTAAGGGCAGGGCAGAGAACGACAGAGTTCTCCTAGTAAATACATGATAACTACAGAATGCCAGTTTCACCCCGCTAACCAACCACTTACAGTGCTTTGGAGGACATCCATGGCACTCGAAAGTATGCAAAGCCTTTCACAGGTACCCCTCCTTAACACCTATAAATGGGTCAAGATGTGTTTCAAAGACTATTAGAAAGAATAATCCAGCACCAAGATTTCACAATTATCAAATATTACTACGAGTTAATCATGACAGATCCACCCAACATCAACATACTTATTTCTTGAATAGTCAACCATAAAATTATATAAAGGTTGATTTGGGATATCTTGCAAATCTTTCAATTGGTACATTTAGCCAATATCAACTTTTCTTGTATAACCAAATAATGGAATTCAACCTTGTTGCCCGAAGTTTCCTGAAAAGGCTAACTCCTATATGAAGAAATGACCAAAAAATTGTCTAATTTTTTGTGTTTTAGAGATCACATATTGCCTTCACCAGCAATTTATTCACCACGAAAAGAGAAAACCTCCAATGCTTCCTGCCTTCACCCACCATACGGGTCTCATATCATAGTCCAGGCTGAGAAAAGTTTCATAAAATGTAAGCCAAGAAGAAATCAGAAACAAAAATGAAAAAAAAAAAAAAGACAAATCTTTACTCAGATTTATCTTGTGAAAATTCCAGTGAAGTGGTTGAAGCTGTAGTTTCATTAGCATGTTCTAACCAAATCTTATCAATTTGCCAGATTTACCTAGCAAACTGTGTCACGGCTGATTAATTTAGATAGCAAACTCTTAGCCTCAACTCATTGCCTCTTATCTGCTGTCATTCCTGTTAGTATTTGTTTCAAACAGAAAAAGCGGGGTTACAACAACCACAACCAATATTTCGTTCGAAAATCTGTATGGTCTAACTCCAATATAATTCCAAGAAAATCAACTAGACATTGAGACTCAATCAAGGAAAATATATCCAAGAGTTATATCTCTGTTTCTCAATATAATCAGCAAATCAAACAGATAGGAATGCGTGAGCCTGATTATTATGAGAAACAACTTGAACGGTACCAGAGACCAATATTCAAGTGTCAATCAATTTCAATCAACAACCAAAGGTTGGATTTACCAATTGATTGAACTACGCACAACCTGTGATATTTCAATTATATAAACAAATATAATGCGGAAAATAAATAACACAAACACCAGAAGTTATGTTTTTGAGGAAATCGCAAATGCAGAAAAACCCCGGGACCTAGTTCAGATTTGAACACCATACTGTATTAATCCACTACAGACTCTAGCCTACCACAAGTTAACTTCAGACTGGAATGTAGTTGAGCCCTAACCAAGTCTCCCACCGATTAAGGTGTAGTCGCGTTCCTTACACCTTTGAATCCCAGCAGGACTCGACGCACTTGATTCCATTAGCTGATCTCACCCACAACTAAGAGTTGCTACGACCCAAAGTCGAAGAATTTATAAACAAATATGTCTCCCAAAGAAAAGTCTATTCTGATAGATAAATCTGTCTCCCACAGAAATACCTACGAAGTTTTTGTTCCGTCTTTTGATAAATCAAGGTGAACAGGAACCAATTGATAATCCGGTCTTATATTCTCGAAGAACAGCCTAGAAATATCAATCACCTCACAATAACTTAACTATATGGTAGTATAACAAGTTATTGTGGAATCACAAAGAATGAGACGAAGAGCTTTGTGATTACTTTTTATATCTTACCTATCAGAGATAAATCTCGAGCAAATCTTAGAGAAGATAATACTTAATAAGATAGAACAAGTAAGATCAGAACACGCAACTATAGAGAAAATAGTTGGGTATGGATTCAGAATCCAAATGAAGTCTTTAAGTCGTTAACCTATAATGGTTTTAGGAAAAACCTAGGTTAAAGGAGAATCGACTCTAGTCGCTACTAGTATCACACAGGAGGTGTGGGGATTAGGTTTTCCAGTTTCTAGAGTTCTCCCTTATATAGTCTTTCAAATCAGGGTTTGCATTCTAAGTTATCTTACTAACAAAGTAATCAATATTCACCGTTAGATGAAAACCTGATTTAAGATTCAAGCTAATATTGCTTAAACCAAGGCAATATCTCTCCACCGTTAGATGGTCTTCGCTTGTTACACACAAATAAAATATACCTTCATTTAGATATGGATAATCGTACCTAAACGTGTATATTGAGTTGGCTCAATAACAGTTAACCGAAGTTAGCCATATGAACACTTTTGTATTAACCTAATTCATCTTAACACTTCTACATCAAATGATAATCAAATGAATCTAATTGTGTTATTCATAGAGTTGTTCAATTGTTTGTATTCTCATAGAAGTATACAAGACACAATTGAAGCAAAATCATATTTGATTCACAAGAATCAATTCATGAACATTTAGCCACGGTTTGCAAAGATTGCATTCCTTAATATATAAATTTATTTGTTCATGAGTATGAAATCATACTTAACCGATTTTAGAACTTAACCACATAGTTTGCAAACGGATACACAAACTTAAGTTTCGGACTTTGATCTTTTCCGACAGTTCGCAAACGGGTACGAACACTGTCGTTCCAGACCGAATTCAGGTGAAACAGTTTGTAAACGGATAGGAAAACTTAGTTCCTGGAATTTTACAGTTAAAACCGTTCGCATACGGGTATGCATACTTGGTTCCCGGACCTGAATTATTCTTACAACAATTTACATATGGCTATGCATACTGTGCTATATCCAGACAATGGTTAATTGTTCTAAACTCCTATTTAAATCATTGAAACATCCTTGGAAGACGAAAATAGTTGTCTCACACAATCTATTAGCTTATAAGTAATTTTCAAGTGATCGAACGATCAATACGAAACATTCCGAGTCGACATCAAATGACTGTCTCACACAAATCATGTAAGATGTTACAAGGTAATTTTCACATGATCATCTTTTGACTCATTATTTAGTTTCCAACAATAAATTGTTTCCAACTAAACTCGTCAAGAATAATGATGAACGTGGTTCAATCAAAAATCTTTCTAACACATATTTCGAGAAAGATATAAGCGAGTTAAACTCAGCTCGAAATATCAAATGTGTATAATGTAAAAGTCTATATAGCTATACGACTTAGTCTCAATAAGATATAGAATATAATAGACTTCTGAGTGATAGATGAGTTCAAGTATCCACATACCTTTTGTTGATGAAGTTCCTCCAAGCTCCCCTTAGTAGATCTCCGTCTTCAATCGATGAACGTCGCGAAGTCTAAAGCTCAACTACACATTATATCCTAATCTGAGACATAGCTATAAGTAGACTAGAAATCAAGACTTATAGTTTTGACACCTAAACTTGACAAACAAGCTTGAGATAGCAACGCTTGCGAGTTCGACCAAGCAGTGATCTAACAATCTCCCCCTTTTTCAATTTAGTGACAAAACTATCAATACATATGGATTACAAAATAAATAAACTTTGTAGATTCTCATCCAAATGCTTGATTTCCTTGGTTCTTCAACATTCCTTGAATTCTTCGTCACTCCAAGTACTCCAGTGATTCTGAACGTGTTCAACTCATCATCATAGTTGTTGAAGACCCGTAGCCATAACAATAAGAAAATAGGTGTTCTCAATTATTGTTATACAGTGTCATAATATTATTACACAACATCAAAGTCCAATTGTATCACAACTTTGACAATAATACTACGGTGATATGTATCACTCCCCCTTAGTCAATACTTCATCTCACAATGAAAACCACTCCCCCTTACATAATGATCTGTAAACAATATGTATGTAGTGTGAACTACAAAACAATTCTCCCCCTTTTTGTCAATATAAATTGGCAAAGGTACGAAAACTAGCGGGATCATAATGAAATCCTCAAAGAGATTATTCATGACTAAAAGAGAACATATTAATTTTGTTTCGATGATTTCACTTAGTCGAAACTTAGTATATTCATCAAGGAGTTTATAAAGATACAAGATAACTCCTACAATATTTCACGGTCGCACTCCCCCACAAAGATTTGGCAATTAAGCACAAGTTCAATTAAGAACTCTCCCCCATAAAATGTCATTCCCGAATGAACAACAACAACGACCTTAGTTTTACAAGAAAATAATGATTTCTTTGGACATTAATAAATCACATGAAACATGAATTTGTATCCATAAAACTCAATTAAATTAACCACAAGAGAACCTTTATGATTAATTTTATCGAAAATGCTCAACATAAGAAAACTTACGGAGCCATACAATACTTTCACATAGAAGTGGATCAGGGAAAGATCAATACTGCGGAATATTCAAAAATTCAATCTATCTTTTATCAATATTTGCATAATGACATAATAGACTTAACTTTTGACATATATGGGACAATCATAGTTCACAGACGTAAACACACATATCCCATAAAAATTTTGCAATATATAAAACCAATAAAGATTAATACTGCAAAATCATCTTCCAAATAACTTAGAATTTAAATAAATAAATCTAAAACATTGCAAGATGAAAATCGTTAGCAAGAACTATGTGTAATCACAATATTTGTTATTCCTAAACCTAGTTATCCTTCTTAAAACACAAGAATAAATTCTCATAAGAAGTTTCCTAAACACAAATCAAAATCTAAAAACAAAATTGAAAAGACTTACACATAATTAGAAACCAGGGATCGAACAAAGACAAGTTCTTTAGTTGGTTTCTTCAGTTCGGTCTTCAGAAACTCAAGATGTTTTGTTGCAATTTCAAGTTGATCACTTACAACCCAAAAATCTCGAAGAAGATTTCCAACCAGTTGAGATGACATCTGAACTAGAAGGTCGTTTTCATGGTCAACTGCATGAAATTAGGTTATGAAAAGAGGGTTCTTGTGAAACTCAATAACTTTGCCATCCTTTTTGCATCCATCCATCGAGCAGTTCATGATAGCACAAGAGAGTTCTTGAGGTTACGGAACTTATATGTATCTAAGAAGGAGAACCACTCTTATATATATATATATATATATTTCATAGGGAGAAACCCTAGGGTCACAAAACATATTTTCCAAACATGCCGGTTTTAGAGCCATACGTTTCAATATGGAACCGGTGCACGAACTGTTCGTGATTATGAACCGAAGTTCAAAACCAAGAAAATAATGGATCCTATTTTCGAAGAATGTTTTTGACAGAAAAAATCAAAAATAGGTTCTTAACATATGACCGAAAACCTTAGCTCAAATAAATAGAGCATAAGCATTTGTTGAGAGACAACAAATCAACTGTCTTTAAGGAAGAACATAAAGAAGCATTTCAAAGTGAACAACAAAGAGTATTATCTCAAGAGTTATTGATCATTTAAATTACAAAGTGCAATAACTAACCGGAGCAGGGCTCAACAGTAAGATGATCATTATTTTATTTAAAACAAAATACAACAAAGACTACTTTGTCAAGAAGAGTATCTTCTTGGGAAACATGCGCATCCTCACACGGTCTCAAAGAGAATGCACAACTGTAAGCAGTCAAGTTGTACTTCGATGAGCATATTGCTCATTAAGGGTGTTGACATTCTCAACTTTTCTTTCTTGAACAACATCAGAGAAGTCAATAGAGTTAGTCTCAAGAGAATAAATAAAAGGAGAAAAAGAGATACCTGAAGCTGCTGCCTTCCTTGCCTTCTTAATGATACGCTTGAGTCTATTTATGCTGGTCTTGAGTTACGGAGTAGAATGTAAAAGATAAAATGTACTCAATATCAACGAACGTCAATTGATAGGAATTTGTTCTGAAAAGAAAAATATTAAAATTTAATAAAAATAACCTAGAACATCAAGAAAATTAAACTCCAAACACTCGGGTTCCAATCTTGAAACTAATTACTTATTATATACGGGTAGTTAGTGAAGATCAAGAACCGGAAAAGACATGAGTATTTATAAAAACCAAACAACTTCTAATTTAAGGGGTATTTATACCTTCTCTGCCTAGGTAAGAGGGACAAAGGGTGTATGTAGCCATTTTTTGTTATTCCAATATCCATGTTCCTAAGAAACCGTTTGATCTATAGGCGGTAGATTCTCAGTAGTGCATTCACGCACCACTGTTTTTGTATACCCATTTGACAACTCATTCTTCTTGATAACAGTAATCTTTAGTTTGGGTGAGTCACTCAGTTCTTTTAATTGAAGATTTTTTCTTACTCATTGGACCAACAAAACAGTTATTTTTCCTTATAACACTATTCTTTTTACGGTTGTAAAAAAACTTTGTGTTATCTTTACATGAAAGAATTGGCTCATCACAACACTTTCCTTGTCTGAGTGTTGGACATTTAAGACCACTAATATGAGAAATAGGTTTGATTACTTCCTTAGACATCCAAATAAGAATGTTATGAAGTTTTTCATTCCTTAAACGAAAACGACATCTCCTTTCAAGGTGACCCTTGTTTTCGCAATAGTAACACCTGTACGGAATGTTATTAACCTTTCTCGTATGACCTGTTTTAGGAGTGTAATACCCCGATATTCGGCAGTGGTTGGCCGAATGGAATATAAGTGATGGTTCGTCCTTTCCTAATACCGAGGCCTTTTCAGCACAACTGGCTCCAGAGTTGGCAGAAAACTATGCAGTTAAGCGTGCTTGGGTGGGAGAAATCCAGGGATGGGTGACCTCCCGGGAAGTTGCTACTGGATTACCGCAGCGATTCTCGTTGAAAACCCCATACTGCCGGATAACCGCAGTGGCTAAGTGGGGACAATATCGGGGACGAGTCATTACAAGGAGAGAGACAACCCTTGTTCGTTGAACCTTCTGCCGCCGAAGGTGATTTTTCACTTTTGACATCAGTAAAGTTTCTATGCTGGAGATTTCCATTAGCACAGACAAAATTGATCTTACTACAACTTGGAGCGTTTATTCCTTCATAGCCCAAACCTCGTGTATCACGATGCTTTTCACATGCTCCCAGCATAGTGGATGATTTCGTCGAGCTAGCATTGAACCTTTTCAAGTTCTCGTCCAGTAATTTAACCTTATTAAGGGAAGCATTTAGGTTAGCCTCCAATTGTTTTCTCTGTCACTGAAACTATTTTTTTAAGAGTCATATCTTGCTTCAGATTATGCAAGTTTTTCCTTCAACACAAAGAGATTCCGACGAAGATTTTCACGTTCGGAATTCTTTGAACGCACATATTATTCACGATCTTTAAGTATAGATTGTAAGAGATTATATCCACAATCGTATCCCTTAAAGAGTTTTCTCATTTTCCTGTTTTCTAGACAAAGAGGAGTCAGAAACTCAGCCAAGCAAGATGTTGACTTCTTTTTCTTTATGAGATGGTCAAAGAGCTTGATATATTGCGAAACTTAGCATCTTGTCCATTATCTGAATCACTTTCATCTGAAAGATCATCCAACTGTTCATCTAGGCATGTTTCCCAATTATACACAGTTCCAGACAATGAAGAGGACGTGAGAGGAATCTCAGGAGAAACAAAGCTTTGAACCAATTCAGAACGTTTCTGAACTGGTGATGCGTTGTTTGAGATATCACTTCTGTCCATAGAATCAGATTGCTATAAACACATACTTATGAGGTCTTTAACGTGTTTGCCTGCTCTGATACCAATTAAAAATGCGGGGGTACAACAACTATAACCAATATTTCGTTCGGCAATGTGTATGGACTAACTCCAATATAATTCCAAGAGAATCAACTAGACAGTCACACTCAAGCAAGGAAAATATATCCAAGAGTTATATCCCTGTTTATTTTTACAACAGTTTGCAAACGGGTACAAAAACTTAGTTCCCGTAATTTAACAGTTAAAACCGTTCGCATACGAGTATGCATACTTGGTTCCCAGACCTGAATTATTCTTACAATATTTTGCATACTGGTATGCATACTGTGTTATATCCAGACAATGGTTAATTGTTCTAAACTCCCATTTCAATCATTGAAACATCCTTAGAAGACGACAATAGTTGTCTCACACAAACTATTAGCTTATAAGTAATTTTCAAGTGATCGAATGGTCAATACGAAACATTCTGAGTCTACATCAAATGATTGTCTTACAAATCATGTAAGATGTTACACGGCGATTTTTACATGATCATCTTTTGACTCATTATTTAGTTTCCAACAAATAAACCGTTTCCAATTAAACTCATCAAGAATGATGATGAACATGGTTAAAGCAAAAAACTTTCCAACACATATCTCGGGAAAGATATAAGCGAGTTAAACTCAGCTCGAAATATCAAATGTGTATACTGTAAAAGTCTATATATACGAATTAGTCTCAATAGGAGATATAATAGAATAGACTTCTGAATGATAGATGAGTTCAAGTTTCCACATACCTTTTGTTGATGAAGTTCCTCCAAGCTCCCCTTAGTAGATCTTCGTCTTCAATCGATGAACGTCGTGAAGTATAAAGCTCAACTACTGTTGGAAACAATGAAGAAATAATGAAATCGGATCTCAAACAGCTGAGTCGCGGACTAGGTCGCTATCTTTAAGGTATTTGCGACTACGCCTCTTGATTGTGCTAGCAAGTCAAAAATTGTCGAACACCTATGGGATAAAACAGCTGATTCACTCTCTTGTTCGATTTCTCTACACCTTGAGAAATCGAACCAACTATAACTCTTTCTTTCTTATCTTGCTCAGAACTCAATAGATGTAAAAACAATTTATTTTTCATCCTCTGTAAAAAACCAGTCTTATAAAACTCAAGAGAATCAATCAACTTTAATGAAAATAAATTTTGAGTAAATACACTCAATTAACTTTCCGTAACAGTTAGAAAACGGGCAAAATATAATTGCCTAAATTAATTAAGAATATTAAGTTGACAAAAAACGTTTTTGGAAATCAGAAGTTAAATCTGCAAAAAAACATTTTGAAATCAGCAGACCTCCCAAGACCCCCAAGGCCCCAAGGCCCCGCTCTCCCGGATTTTATTAAGTATATATAAATATATAAATATACCTATTTAAATGCATGGGGTGAGACTTGAACCCAAGTCTATATTGTGGGAGCCCAAAATAATACCACCACACTATCTCTCTAAGTTTGGTATAATATTACAAAACAATGTTTTTAAATATATATCCTAACAATCCCCCACTTATATTTCAAAAAACATTGAGCAAGTGCTATACAGTTGTGCATAAGCAAAGGTGCCTTTCGACTTGAACCTCTACATCGTGTTAAACTTTCTAAGTATTAGGTAACTAGAGTGACTCGCGTCTTGAACTCTAACTAATACTAGATTATTCAACACACACAACTATATCTAGAGTAAAGTTCTTAAGTTCGCACATTAAGCCCATGTGCTTATCCCTTTCTTAACGAACGATCTAGAGAAGTGCCCAAGTTCTCATAGAAGGCGGCCACACCTTCACATTCGTATAGGTGAGTCTATCAAGAATACTCCCGTGTATCCCACTCTAACTTAAGAGCTATAGACATCATTAAGAGTTTAAACACTCAACCTGTTTCCCACTTCAGGATATCATGCTATGGGAGTGCATGACTCTATCATATCATTTGTAACTTCGTCTAGTCCCTTTGAACCTATCTAGGTTGGGTATCCATTACAAATGACTCAACTTCTCATAGGCCTAAGTCCCATACTTCTAGAAAATTTCCATACCTTTTTCTCTAGCTAACCCTTTCGTCAAAGTGTCGCCTATATTTCCTTCGAGATCTTACATGATCTATTCTTACAACACCAGTTGTGAGAAATTCTCTAAACGTGTCGTGCTTTCGATGTATATGTCGATTCTTATTGTTATTATAACAATTATCTACTACTCCGATAGCCGCGGTACTATCGTGATAGATCAAAGTGGTCGTTATTGGTTTTTCCCATACTGGAATGTCCGACAATGAGACATTTCAGCCATCCCGCCTCTTCACTAGCTAGTTTCTACTTCTATCAATTCAGCCTCCATCGTAGATTGGGCTATAATTGTCTGTTTCTTTGATCTCCAAGATACAAAGCGCCAAAAAATAGTAAAAACATATCCACTTGGTGGACTTGGAATCATCTGAAAGAATGTTCCAATTAGCATCGCTAAATCCTTCAAGGACCGCGGGATACCTTTGATAGTGTAATCCTAGGTTTGTGGTTCTTTTCAGATACCGCATAACCTCTCAACAAAGATCCCAGTGTTTCAAACTAGGATTCTTTGGTAAACCCGCACAGAACTCCCACCTTGCATACGCAATGTCCGGGTCTAGTACAATCAACCGCATAACGAGAGAATGCCTATTATACTAGCATATTGATTGTCTAACACTTTCTCCAGTGTTCCTTAACAATTTCACAAAGTAGGATCAAAAGGAGTACAAACAGGTTTATAATCAAAATATTCATACTTCTTTAGGATTTTTTCAATGTAGTGAGATTGATCCAAACAAATACCACTATTAGTTCTAGTTATTTTGATTCCCAAGATTACACTAGCTTCACCCAAATCTTTCATGTCAAAATTCGAACTAAGCATGCTTTTAGTTTCATTGACAACAAATAAACTGGAACCAAATATTAGCAAATCATCCACATACAAGCAAACAATCACACATGCATCATTCTCGATTTATAGTAGATGCATTTGTCACCCTCATTTATTAAAAGTTACTTGAAATCATTAAATTATCAAATTTCTCATGCCATTGTTTAGGAGCTTGTTTCAAACCATAAAGAGATTTTTCTAGCTTACATACTTTATGTTCTTGTCCAGAATTACAAAACCTTCAAAGTTGTTCCATGTAAATTTCCTCTTCTAGTTCACCATTCAAAAAGCGGTTTTAACATCCATTTGATGAATAACAAGATTATGAGTAGCAGCAACAGCAATCAAAACACGTATAAATGTTAATCTAGTAACATGAGAATAAGTATCAAAAAGTCTACGTTCTCTCGCTGCCTATAACCTTTGGCAACCAGCCTAGCCTTATGCTTATCTATTGTTCCATCGAGTTTGAGTTTCCTTTTCAAGACCCATTTACAACCTATTGGCTTACAACCAGGAGGTAAATCTACATAACTCCAAGTTCCATTAGACATGTGAGAATCCCATTCATTATCTACGACTTCTTGCCGTAAACTAGACTCGCAGAACTAAACGCCTCTTGTAAATTAGAAGGTTCTTCTTCTATAGCGTAAAATTCAAAATCGGGATTTTTATCTTTTGTCTCGAGTCGTAGCTCTTTTTTGCATCTAGGTTCAAATTCAGTGATCCTAGTTTCTTCACTTCTAGGTTCTTCTAATCTAGACTCAGAATCAACACTAGGTAAAGTGCTAGGTGTTGAACCCCCACTATTACCCCCACTAATTCTAGATTTAAAAGGAAATCTATCTTCAAAGAAGTCAACATCAACAGATTCAATAATAACCTTATTATTAATATCAAAGAACCTATAAGCTTTATTGTTTTGAGCATAACCAATAAAAACACATTCATAAGCTCTACTTTCTAACTTATGTCTTTTAGGATTAGGTTTCCTAACAAAAGCCAAACAGCCCCAAACTCTAAAATAAAATACATTATTTCTCCAAAGTTCATAAGGAGATATTGGTGTGGTTTTATGTTGTAGTAGAAAAGTGGTAGTAAAGTTCGTTCAACTCAGACTTGTAAAGATTTAATTTCAGATTTAAAACTAAAAACAAAGAAAATATATACACAAATTTGTCACGATATCGAGAGATTAATGAGACTCAGGATTCCACCCATTCTTACATTCATGTGGTTCAACTAATAGTTCTTAGACATTTATAGCTCAAATTTATTGACTCTAATTCATTGCCGAAAGTAGATTTTGAAAGTAATGACTGTATATCTAAAGCATGAGACATCAAAACACTTAAGAAAGCATGACCCATCAATTGAAATCACAATCATTCAATAAAAATCATAAGATACGATTAAAAATCAATGCAATAAGTCATAAAAGAATTAATAGAATTACCACACGCATGAAAAATGGCTTCCTCCATCGTCCCAGTGTTGGGGTTTAGCTCCTCATATTATTCACGTGCTCAAAATAATAGTTCATAGCTCAAATAGGTGAAAAACAAGAGAAAACTAATGACTGGACAGTTTGCAACGCGAAAAGGCGTTACAAACAGATCATTCTGTAAGAATAAGTCTCGCCTTATAAACGATACAAGTGTTCTCATTGTTTTTAACAGCGATAGTTTTCTGCGACAGTTAGGTGAGCGTCTTATGTTCTTCAGCCCTTCTTCTTCTCCGGCAGATATACACCAGCAGAGAAAATTCTCTGCAACCTCTGGTTCTTCCTCTGCAACCTCCCTTAGGTCCCCAAAGTCTCGACCCCCTCTATAAGACTCGTACAATCCTTTTATACACCACAAGCACCGCCAAATCCCGAATATCTTTGGCTTTTCTCTCCTCCTCAAGTTACGGCACTTCCTTTTTATTTCGAGATAAAGATGGAAAGTTATCTTTTTTCTCCTTTGTACGCGTCTCTCTGTCCCAAACTCCACGTAACACAACTGAATCAAGAGTTTATATTCTCTCAAATCACGTACAAATCCAAACAGAATCCCGACGATATTTCCGTTTCCCTGCTCGATAAAACTCAAACATACTTCCTTTATTTACGTGACAAATTCCCTTACCAACCCTGTTTTGATGAAACAGATAAAATCAATCCATTCCCGTGAAGAAGTCTGTCCAAATCTCCTCTAAATGCCAACAGAGAATTATGCGGGAATAAATCGGTTTCCGCCATTTTTAAATTCAAAAGAGGAAGAAGGTGGTCTCCCCCTAACCAGAGTAGGGGTGGTTCTAGCATACGCCTTTGGGGATGCCCTGGGGTGCAAATAACGGTGGTTGCCCCTTATCAATAGGGTACCCCTTATCCAATGTGAAAGGTCCGAATAGCAAGTGTCCTCCGGAGGCCCCTTTAGCAACTTTTCGAGCCGATTTCGCCGCACAAGTGTATTTCTCCAAAAACACCTACAAAGACATAAAAAAGCCATAATAAATACGAAATCGAGCACTAACAATACATACAATTGAGATCATATTAGACACATAAATATGTCCATCAAATACCCCCAAACTTATTATTTTCTAGTCCTCGAGCAAATCAAATAGAAAATAAAATCCTAACTCACTGTCGCAGGCATCGTCGATTGCATTTAGCGTATGCAATAAGCCTTTAAACCCCTAGGTGGCCCTAGTGGCCGAGTTATAGTCTCGGGAGGGTTTACCAGAGGTGTACCCACAAAACCTTTTTTACTCCAGACCTTAGCTATTTACGCAGAACCTTGGAAGGCACTAAAAAAATCTCCTTGGTTGGCATACTTATTGACTACAGGAGGAAGTACCCCGATGCGAAATTCATTCTTTGTATTACGAGTTTGCACTCAAGCATACTAAAATTCATATATATGTCACAGCTCTACACTGGATAGTCGCACTATGGACATCAATACCCGAGTCAAAACTAATCACATGGATAGATCAAGAAGATGGATATAGAGAAAAACATAGATGGTTTTGATGTTTACTAAGTGATCGATGTTTCCCATATCTGTCTGAAGGCCTCCGCCAAAATGAACCTATCCTAATGGACTGAGATACTAGTTTGACTAATATCAACACACCTGGCATATACAAGGGAACCGGTGGTCGATAATCCTAACTCCAGGTCAACACAACTGGCATATACAAGGGTTCCGGTGGTGACTTTATTGAATTTATTCCGGTTGGTCAGATGGTCTGGTCTCACTTTCTTCTTCTTTTTTTTTTTTTTTTTTTTTTTTTTTTGTATCTCAATCACTCTAATTCACCCTAGCATCGGTAACAACTTGATTCGTGGGACCCACCTAATCACTTAGAGAAACATAGTTTAAAAACAAAATAAAATAAAAAATAAAAGTGAAAAGGACTCAACGAGATATGGTGAAAGTATCATGTTATTTCTAACACCTGAGCTCTGTGCTTTTATGAATAGACTCTTTAGATGTTGCCATCTAATCAGATTGGTTCCTCAACTCCTACGACCAAAATGCTTCCATCCACTTAGATTGGTTAGTGCCATCCTTAATAAACATAAATTTCTAGGCTCTGGAGTTTAACAATGCAACTAAAATGTTTTTGCCATACCCCCAAACTTAAATCTAACATTGTCCTCAATGTTCTAAAGATAAAATTAAAAGCATGAACAAGGAGAAACTGTTACCATTTGAAGTAAAAGAGTTAAGGAAAGATATTACCGTGTCGCATGAATATTGGGTTACCTCCCAAGAAGTGCTAAGTTTAACGTCTTCAGCCATACTAAGAAAGGATTAGTCACCTTATAAAATCATAAAGTAATAGCCGAAATATCTGTGGGTCATCAAAACCAAATAGAGCTATCACAAATAAAAGGAATCTGCAACATGCCAAGAAAATTAACAAATAAGGCACACCCTTGTCTAGTTTCCTGTTTAAGACAACTATATCTAGCTGTGGTTCAGGTTCAGGCTCTATAACTGGTCGAGATAAAATATTTTCTTGTGCTGGAATTCCTCAAAGCTAAGATCCGGTTCAAGTTGTAAAGTCTGTAAAAACTCAAATAAGAACTTAGAAGCACATAATAATAACCTGAATAATTGCGGATCCTTAAAGTCAATCAGTTTTGACTCACACAATTGACCACGATGAAACTGGCGGTCAATCTTAAGCAAATGTGTCGTTTCTATTCTCCTAAAATAATTAGGTTTGGTCTCAGAACTTAATAAATGACACATTTTAAACTCATACATTCCCACAATTGGTTGAAAAATATTTGGTGGGAAAACAAAGTCAATCTGGGTATCATAGCCTAGGCTAACCACATCAACCAGAGGATGGGTTTGTAAATAACCGAACTTCCCTATGGACATCACTAGGTTCAGAAAACGTGTATGAAGATAATCTTTTAAAATGGTTGAGGCACATATGTCAAGTCCCAAGTGAGGGACCTTTCTAAGAGTTAAAGCACATGGAGAATGATAATCACCCCCAAACTCAGAGTTTTCAGGGTCTCTAGAAAGACTAGTCACAACTTCCCTAATTTCAAGGTTTTCTGATTCCTGAAAATGGTCAATTGATTATTCTAAGTCAGGTTCATCCTCACTCATCTCTACGAGTTCATTTTCTTTGTCTAAGACTAATGTTTCTAAATCGCTAGACTCTAAAACAATATTCTCATAAGAAACTCGTTCCTCAAAACTATCATCGGCTTCGTAATCATAAGGGAATACTACATCGTCTAAAACGGTGGTATCTCTAGTCAAATCCTCATCCTTTTGAATAGGTGAATAATTATTAAAATTATTTGGAATTGAACTAGAAATAATATTATCATTGTAAAGCTCAATTGGAGTAGCAAATTCCTGATCACTATGCCTAAATATCTCTGATTCTTCATCAACACTATCCTCATCATAATCATCATTATAATAACATGAAAATGGTTGAACCTCATCTAAAGTAGTGTTACCAATTCTAACCTCGTCATCTTGATTATGCAAATAACTATCTTCATTTTCAAAGGTACTATTGGAAACACTATATTGGAAATTAAAACTATCTTGAGCATTTCTTTCTTGGGCCTCTAACAAAGATTTTCTCGAGTCGATTCACATGACTTCCGATTTGATCTAGGAAAGAAGGTTCACACGTTGCATTGCTTTCGTCCATAACTAAGTTATTCATTTCGCTAACTTACGTGTCGCCTCGCCTAACTTACGTGTTGACTCTAGTAGAGAGGAATTTTGCTCGTACGACCAGTTGGCATGTGGATAGTAATTGGGCTCATCATGGTATGAGCCATAACCTTGAAAAGGTTGATGTTCCCAACCACTATTCACACTATGGTCAAAGTAGTAATGTCCATTTTGAAACTCAGTTGGATATTCGTTGTATTGGCTATTGTAATACCAGTTCGACATTTTATTTGCAGGGGTGTGAGTTGTCACACAGTAATAAAACCCACCGACAGGGGATTCGTGGGTGGATAGAGTCTTACCTCCCGTACTGCACGGGCGATGAACCGTTGAAGTCGACTCGGGCCACCGACTCCTATGTCAAGCAGTACGAACCCGAGGGGCCGAGACAGATCGAATCGTCGTCCTTCCCTGCAAACAGTTTATATTTAACTTTTAACCCTTCCTTAGGGTTTTAAAGATAATGTCCAAGTCCAGAAAAATAAAGTCCAAAAAGTCAAAAAAATAAAAGAAAAATTACAAAAATACAACCCTATTTACAGTTTCTAAAAATAAAAAGAAATAAAGTCTAAATAAACTAATTATGTACAAAATCTTCTTCACTCCTTGGACTCCTCTTTTCTTTCCTTCTTTGGCGATGCTTTCCTTTTATAGCACATTTTCTTTCCTCGTAGCTTCGCTCCAAATCTGAAAAGAATCAAAAGAATACCAAAGGCGTAAAAAAGAACAAAAAATAAAAATAAAAATAAAAATAAACTTAAAACAAATCTAAATACAAGTCCGCGTCGGCGGCGCCAAAAATTGATATGATTTTAATTTGTTGTAGTAAAGTGGTAATATAGATGTCGTTCCTCTCAGACTTGTAAAGATTTAATTTCAGATTTAAAACTAAAAACAAAGAAAATATATACACAAATTTGTCACGATATCGAGAGATTACTGAGACTCAGGATTCCACCCATTCTTACATTCATGTGGTTCAACTAATAGTTCTTAGACATTTATAGCTCAAATTTATTGACTCTAATTCATTGCCGAAAGTAGATTTTGAAAGTAATGACTGTATATCTAAAGCATGAGACATCAAAACACTTAAGAAAGCATGACCCATCAATTGAAATCACAATCATTCAATAAAAATCATAAGATACGATTAAAAATCAATGCAATAAGTCATAAAAGAATTAATAGAATTACCACACGCATGAAAAATGGCTTCCTCCATCGTCCCAGTGTTGGGGTTTAGCTCCTCATATTATTCACGTGCTCAAAATAATAGTTCATAGCTCAAATAGGTGAAAAACAAGAGAAAACTAATGACTCGGATAGTTTGCAACGGCCCGAAAAGGCGTTACAAACAGAGTATTCTAAGAATAAGTCTCGCCTTATAAACGATACAAGTGTTCTCATTGTTTAACGCCGATAGTTTTTCATGCGACAGCTAGGTGAGCGTCTTATGTTCTTGACCCTTCTTCTTCTCCTATAGATATACACCACAGAGAAAATTCTCTCGCAACCTCTCGGTTCTTCCTCTCGCAACCTCCCTTAGGTCCCCAAAGTCTCGACCCCCTCTATAAGACTCGTACAATCCTTTTATACACCACAAGCACCGCCAAATCCCGAATATCTTTGGCTTTTCTCTCCTCCTCAAGTTACGGCACTTCCTTTTTATTTCGAGATAAAGATGGAAAGTTATCTTTTTTCTCCTTTGTACGCGTCTCTCTGTCCCAAACTCCACGTAACACAACTGAATCAAGAGTTTATATTCTCTCAAATCACGTACAAATCCAAACAGAATCTCGACGATATTTCCGTTTCCCCTGCTTCGATAAAACTTAAACATACTTCCTTTATTTACGTGACAAATTCCCTTACCAACCCTGTCTTGATGAAACAGGATAAAATCAATCCATTCCCGTGAAGAAGTCTGTCCAAATCTCCTCTAAATGCCAACCAGAGAATTATGCAGGAATAAATCAGTTTCCCGCCATTTTTAAATTCAAAAGAGGAAGAAGGTGGTCTCCCCCTAACCAGAGTAGGGGTGGTTCTAGCATACGCCTTTGGGGATGCCCTGGGGTGCAAATAACGGTGGTTGCCCCTTATCAATAGGGTACCCCTTATCCAATGTGAAAGGTCCGAATAGCAAGTGTCCTCCAGGAGGCCCTTTAGCAACTTTTCGAGCCGATTTCGCCGCACAAGTGTATTTCTCCAAAAACACCTACAAAGACATAAAAAGCCATAATAAATACGAAATCGAGCACTAACAATACATACAATTGAGATCATATTAGACACATAAATATGTCCATCAGATCTCATGGTTTTATTATTGGGAATGCGATTCAAAACATGGCAAACAGTCAACAAACATTCACCCCACCAATGAGAAAAGCACTTAACCCAAGCAAACAAGCAACAAAGTAAGTTCAATCGGTGTACGATTCTTTCTTTCAGCCTTTTCCATTCATTTGAGGATTATATGGAGCAGTTCTTTCATGTATTATGCCATTAGTTTGATAAATTTCGGTAAAAGGAGCAGAGTCATATTCAAGAAGCCTCTATCACTACTTCTAAAACCTCTTAATTTTTCTACCAAATTGATTTTCAATTTCAAGCAATAAAAATTTTAAACTTTTCAATAGCTTCATTCTTATGGCTCAGCAAATAAACATACGTATAATTAGAACAATCATCAATGAACGTCATAATATATCTCTTCCCATTTTCTAGTTAGGATACCTTCATATTCACACAAATCGTAATGTATTAAGTCTAGTGGTTGGGATTCTCTTACAATGCATTTATGTGAAGTCTTAGTTATTTTTGCTTGACTGCATAAAGATTCACATTTTTCAAATTCATTTTCGTAAAATCAGAAGGACACCTAACTTGCTCATGTTATTTACTAACTTTTTACCCACATGACAAAGCCTACCATGCCAAACATTAAAATTGCAAACCATATAAGTAAGAATCAATTTTATTCATAGATCAACATTAAGCTTAAACATTCCATCAAAAGTAGCATAACCTTTCCTACAAAATTTTATTCTTAGTTATAGTGTAAACATCGACTCCAATAGTTTGATACAAACCCACCTTGTTGAGAAGATAGCTCTAAACAAGGTTCTTCCTCACTGGAGTGTGAAGAACATCTTTCAAAGATGAGTGTCTTCCCTGTAAGTAAAATTCAATTCTACCGTACGTAACCTTTTCACCACAAAGGCTGTGAGAGTCTCCCAACAACACTTTCTTATCCTTGGTTTCAAAGATAAGTCTTAAACATGGACCTATCAAAACAACAATGACGCCAAGCACCACCTGTCTATCCACCACCCATCGATCCACCAACCATGTAGAACTCTGGATCGTGGAGACCACGGCAATTATAACGTCACCCACAAAGATTAGCTTGTGCGTTATTCTTTTCCTTGTTAAACCCGGCAATTCCTAGCCATGTGGTTTGGTTTATTACGTACATAACAAAGAAACTTTAATTGGAATTCGTCCATTTTTTGATGGGTGTTGGTTCTTGTTTTGATTAGGCCTTCCTCCTTTCTTTTCCGGGTTCGTTAGGCTTCATATCCTTTTTCTTAGGTTTCAGATTAGGATGAGTCTTATTGTTAGAAACAATGAGGATCCCTTCCTTCTTATCTTGTTTCCGAGCTTCTTCCTCAACCCCGAGCTTAACAATCAAACTTTCAAGAGAAAATTTTTAGTCTTGTGACGCAGTATTACTTAAAATCTTTCCAAACTTAGGTGGTAACTTGTCAATCATTACGTAAAACTTGAAATTGTTCATCGCCTTGCATACCTTCGGCCACAATTTCGTGGTAAATTTTTTGAAGTTCATGAGCCCGTGCAACAACCGACCTATCATCCACCATTTGGTATCTCAAATACCGGCACAAAGATACTTCTTTGAGCCACTTCCTCGGTGTCGTATTTTTCTCGTAATGCATCCCACACATCTTTAGCAGTTTCAAAAGTTGAATAATACTCATATAAATCATCAGATAATGCGTTAAGAATGTAGTTTTTGCAATCAAAGTCGTCATCGATCCATTTGTCAATGGCCTTTGTTTCTCCTCGCAGTTTGAGAAACAACATCTTTGGCACCATCGGAAGGAGATGGATCGCAGCAGCAGCACCATCATCGCATCGCAGTGCCTTATCGCCAGTGAGCGCTTTATCAAGCAGTTCCATGGTTCCAGGATGAACACTCGACACAATCATATGCAACTTCATGAGTTTGAGATAAAAGAACATCTTCAGCTTCCATCTTCTGAAATGCAGCCCTTCAAATTTGAATGGCTTGTTGGTATCATCAACGCGCTTCCTTTCAACCTCCATAGCAAAATCAAATACCTTAAAATTGTTGGAAACAATGAAGAAATAACGAAATCGGATCTCAAACAAAATGAGTCGCGGACTAGGTCGCTATCTTTAAGGTATTTCGCGACTCTGCCTCTTGATTGTGCTAGCAATAAAAAAATTGTCGAACACCTATGTGATAAAACAATGATTCATCTCTTGTTCGATTTCTCGCACCTTGAGAAATCGAACCAACTATAACTCTTTCTTTCTTATCTTGCTCGTAACTCAATAGATGTAAAAACAACTGTTTTTTCATCCTCCGAAAAAAACCAGTCTTATAAAACTCAAGAGAATCAATCAACTTTAATGAAAATAAATTTTGAGTAAATACACTCAATTAACTTTCCGTAAATTAGAAAACGGGCAAAATATAATTGCCTAAATTAATTAAGAATATTGTTGACAAAAACGTTTTTGGAAATCGGTTAAATCTCAAAAAAAATTTTGAAATCGCAGACCTCCCAAGACCCCCCAAGGCCCCAAGGCCCCGCTCTCCCGGATTTTATTAAGTATATATAAATATATAAATATACCTATTCAAATGCATGGGGTGAGACTTGAACCCAAGTCTATAGTGTGGGAGCCCAAAATAATACCACCACACTATCTCTCTAAGTTTGGTATAATATTACAAAACAATGTTTTTAAATATATATCCTAACAACTACACATTCTATCCTAATCCGAGACATAGCTATAAGTAGACTAGAAATCAAGACTTATAGTTTTGACACCTAAACTTGACAAACAAGCTTGAGATAGCAACGCTTGCGAGTTCGACCGAGCAGTGCTCTAACACAAACACTTCAAGACCATAATCACTCTTCCCCTGTTGACATATCTAAACTTTGTAAATTAGCATCACCAACTCTAATCCATTTATGATTATTGAATATATCAGTTCGCAAAATTCAACACACACAAATTTACCCTCAGTTCTAACCAAATTCATCCTCAAATAAAATAAAATCACAATTTCATAAACTAACTTATAAAAGTAAATCAGTGTTGCTTCATTGAAACTAACTTATAGAAGTAACCATTAATGGTTAATGCATCTTCGGCGACTAATTTCCTGACTTATATAAATTAGTGCATCAATTGTTTAGTGTACATAAAGAAAATTGGTAATTTTGAATCTTTACCTCTTCCTCATAGTTTTGTTGTTGTATTGCTCTTTCAAGTGTATAATCCCAAAAACAAATATTAGAATTCAGTATTTAGAAACTTATGATAACGGCTAAGAGTTAGTATTTTTTAGAAAAATTGAATTTAATGAAGTTCCAGTTTTTAGAAACTTAAAAAAGACCGTTAAGAAATATAAACATCTATATAAAGATAACCACGTGTAAGAGTAATGCCCGGATATCGAAATTCTAATCTCTGCTCTAACACTCTCCAACTCTCTCTATATATTTTATATTCACCTTCTTCTTCGTTCTCCATTTTTCTTTAAATTTCTTGATCTTCCCGATGGCTTCCCTGGTTTCTGATTTTAATTTGTATAATTTGTTGTTTATGTTCATCTATTTCAGCTAGGTCGATGCCCACAAACACTTCTTCCTATGGTGACTTAATCAAAGAGAAAGGAAATAAAATCCTTCACAAAAACTTTATTGTTGCTCCACAAAAGAAATCTTCTCCAACTGGAACACTTGTGAAGAACATTGATAATGGAACAACAACTTCAACATCAACAACCTTCCTCTTTGATTCACATGGAAAAGTTTCTGTTCAAAGCAAGTGGAGAGGCTGGATGGTTATGGTTAGCTTTTCTATAAGAGGTCCTAGCAGGGCCGTCTCACACTTTCTAGAGGCTCTAGGCGTACCTCTAAATTTGGCTCTTTTAGGCGCACAAATATATTATAATTTTTTCTAAAAAGAAATTTAATGGTCATACCTATATGAAACTAACAATTAGTATTTACACACATAGTGACTTACCCATATTCTTATATGTTATTGTAATACATATCACTAAATGTAAGGATATGTAGTATTTTTTACGAAACAATATTCTACTTTTACAACATTATATATATTTATCTATATATAATATGAAAAAGAATTGTCATCTTCGTTTTTTGGAATTTAGAGAAAATAAACAATATTTCAAATTGATATTTGTTTTTATATAGATTATTTGAAATTAGAGAAAATTATTTTTTTTAAAATGTTTACCAAAAAATCCATAATAATATTAAATATGAAAATAATATTTAAACAAAAATACAAAGAATCATATTGTACTAGAAAAATTATATGTAAAAAGATTTTATTACAAATTGTGTTTTTAATAAATGGGAAACATTTAGACAATTAAATTAGTAGTAATGCATATAGTAAATACATTAATGAAGATAATTGAAGGCATTATTGATTACTTTCTTCATTTCAGTTTTAATTGTTTTTTTGTAATTAATATTAAAATTTACATAATAATAAATTTTCAGCAGTAGCTACTTCTTTATATTATCATCTAGGGAATTTATTTAGTTAAATTGTTCATTGGAAATAATTGCAATAATTGATTTTCATGAATAGATCTTTTATGTATTGTTTTCCATGATATTTATATTCTGCCATTTTTTCATTGTGGTCGATCTCATAATAATCTTCAATAGTTATGCTTATAACTCTCATGTTCTTCCATGAATAACTAAAGGTGAAATTTTTTGACGATTGATTCATGTCTTGTATCTTCTTGTGAGATTTGTTAAAATTAGATAAAATTATTTTTATACTCCCTCCGTTCCATTTTAGATGATGTTTTAGGGTTATTTTCTTGTTCCACAATACTTGAATGTTTTCATATTTTTCCAAAAACTACCAATAATACCCTAACATTTTGTCTTGGAACTATAAGTTTATTTTTAAAAGCACTAATGGCAATTAATGTTTGAAGACTTTTTATAAGGGTATAGATGGTAAATCTTGACATCTCTCACCATTTCTTAATCTGCGTGAAAACTCCAAGAACATCATCTAAAATGGAACGGAGGGAGTAATAAAAAGATCACCTTAGGTGTTCTATTTTGATAATGATATAAATGGAGGTGAGTTCTTATAATTGAACCGGCGTTTAGTTGACATATCTTTAGAGGGGAGTGTGTTTGTGAAATTTAGGAGAGAAAAGTCCCTTTAATCTCTTTAAGGCGAAAGAAACTAAGTACTCTTAATGTCAATTGTTTTCCTAATGACTTAATTCATGAGAAACCCAATTCTCATCACCTCTGTCAACTTTGTGACAGAGAGGGAGATAAATCACAATAATTTACTACTAATGATATATGGCTTTTTGAAACATTATCTTAAGGGGGAAGTTAATTAATATGTGTGCTCATCGTCCTATCTATCAAACATTGACATGTAAAGGCTAAGGGAGAGTACATAACAAAATAAGAAGTAGTATCTTTATATGTTTGAAAAGTATATTGTGCTTAGAAGTGACAAATGATACTACTTATTAGGATAACAATAATACGCGAAAATGAAAGTCATCCATGCAAATTCTGAAGGGTAGGAATATTAAAGTTGTTATCTATCACTGTCGAATCTTCAATTGCCTGTACTCAACGAACACACGAAGAACCGTAGAAGAATAAAATTAAACTTTCAAGAAATCAAGAAAGAATCATGGCGTTTGTACTGAAAGTAAAACTTGTCAAAGTCCATATTATTTCAAAAGTTTTATCACCAAAATTGATAAAACGGAGATATTGTTAGAGTGAATGCTCGGTTCAACCTCCACGCGTTGATATGGAAAGTATGTTGTCAAATTTTGATGCCAAAATTATTTCTAAATTCATAACCTATTAAAGTTAGCTTCGGTCTAGATATATTAGGTAGTAAACTCTTAGGTTCATCCAAGTTACTTGCGAAATTAAAGATTGAAGATTACATGAAGAACTTCATCAAAGGTTAGTAAAAAAAAGATTGATTTTTCTTTCAGATTGCTTTCCCTTATATCTATCTATCATAACAAAACCGAATATTTTATCAAAGATGGTTCTTGTCATAAACTAGATGTTCGGCTAAAGTTTAGTGAAGTTTCGATGTCAAATTCATGTTGGCGTTACTACCATCAAGTAATTATTCTCTCATGAGTTTCGAAAGTATAGGTTCACAAATCTATTTAAGAAATTTCTTTGAAATTTATACATATTAGATTGCGAACCTATGTTTTAAGTTCGCAAAACTTGAAGAGAAAGAAATTTTCCTGAACTCGGATTGGTTTGAGTTCGCGAACCTATATTTTGAGTTGGCGAACCTAGTGGAGAAAGAAAGATTCTTGAGCCCAAACTTACTTAAGTTCTCGAACCTAGTTTTTGAGTTTGCAAACCTTGATTAGAAAAGATTCAATTGACACTTCTCTAATTGAGTTCGTTAACTTAAAATCTTAGGTTCGTAAATCTAAAGGTACAAAACGTCCAAAAACTTCTTTTGACAATTGTTGTACTTTTACTTTTAGCATGTGAAAATGCGGGGTCTAACAACCACACCCAACAATTCGTTTGGCAATATGAGAGGACTTTACTCCAATACACTTTCTAGAGAATCAACTAGACAATCAGACTCAATCTAGAGTAAAGTATATCAAAGAGTTTAATATCTCTAACTTTTAATTCAATCCGCAATCAACAAATAGGAATCTGCGAGCCTGATTGAATATAAGAGGAATAACTTGAACGGTACCAAAGACCAATGTTCAAGTGTCAATCAATGTAAATCAACAACCAAAGGTTGGATATTCTAATGGATTGATCTTAACGCACAACTTTTGATATTTCAATTATATAAAAAAATATAATGCGGAAAAGAAATAACACAGACACCATAATTTTGTTAAAGAGGAAACCGCAAATGCAGAAAAACCCCGGGACCTAGTCCAGATTGAATACCACACTGTGTTAAGCCGCTACATACACTAGCCTACTACCAATTAACTTCGGACTGGACTGTAGTTGAACCCTAATCAATCTTACACTGATTCAAGGTACAGTTGCGCTCCTTACGTCTCTGATCCCAGTACAATACTACGCACTTGATTCCCTTAGTTGATCTCACCCACAACCAAGAGTTGATACGACCCAAAGTCGAAGACTTGATAGACAAATCTGTCTCACACAAAAAAAGTCTATAGAATTGAATAAATATGTCTCCCACAGAAATACCCAAGAGTTTTTGTTCCGACTTTTGATAAATCAAGGTGAACAAGAACCAATCGATAAACTGGACTTATATTCCCGAAGAACAGCCTAGAATTATCAATCACCTCACAATAATCTTAATCGACTAGAGAAAGAAGATATTGTGGAATCATAAACGATGAGACGAAGTGTTTGTGATTACTTTTCTATCTTGCCTATCGGATATATAAAATCTCAAGTCAATTATTCCAATTCTAATCAACACGATTGAAACAGCAAGATCAGATCACGCAACTACAAAGATAATAGTTGGGTCTGGCTTCACAATCCCAATGAAGTCTTCAAGTCGTTAACCTACAGGGTCTCGAGAAGAAACCTAAGGTTAAAGGAGAATCGACTCTAGTTATACAACTAGTAACACACAAGAGGTGTGGGGATTAGGTTTCCAAGTTGCTAGAGTTCTCCTTTATATATTTTTCAAATCAGGGTTGCAATCTAAGTTACCTTGGTAACAAAGCATTCAATATTCACCGTTAGATGAAAAACCTGATTCTCCCAAGCTAATATCTTTCAACCGTTAGATCGAACTTAGCTTGTTACACACAAATGAAATGTACCCTCATTTAGGTTTATGTAACCGTACCTAAACGTGTACACCATGTTGGTTCACAAATAGTTAACCGAGGTTAGCCATATGATTACTCTCATATCAACCTTATTCATCTTAACCATAACTAGTTCAAATGACTCAAATGAAACTAGTTAAAGAGTTGTTCAATTGCTATATTCTCATGGATTATACAAGAACACAATTGAAGCAAAATCAGTTTGATTCATTCGAATCAATACATGAATATTATAGCCACGGTTTGCAAAGATTGCATTCCTTATTGATAAATGTTTAGGTTCACGTATAACCAATTTTAGAAAAGCTACACACTTAAGTATGCATACGGGTATGCTCACTTAAGTAACCGGATTTGAGTTTGTTTTAGTTTTCAAACTCAGCAGAAATTCACGGACGTGAACTTTCCGCCAGTACGCGTACGGGTACTCGCACTTTAGGTAACCGTATGAGTTTGGTTTTGGTTTTCAAACTCGGCAAAAATTCACGGACGTGAACTTCCGCCATTATGCGTACATGTACACATACTTACCCAGGTCTCCTACAACCTTTTGTATACACACAAGTATGCATACTTTAGGCTCCCGGTTTTGGACTTATACACTAATGTGTGAACACACTATGCTTATATCCAAAGATGGTTACAAGATTCTAAACTCTTTATTTCAATCATTGAAACATTATTCTATAATGATAATAGCCGTTTTCACACACTATTAGCATCAAAGCAATTTTCAAGATATTGAAATAATCATTATCGAAACATTCCGAGCCTACATCAAATGATTGTATCACACAAACCACGTAAGATGTTACTCGGCAATTTTATCATGATATAAGATGAACTTGGTCGAAGAGAAAGCTTACCAACACATATTTCGAGAAATATGTGAGCGAGATATACTCAGCTCGAAATATCAAATGTGTATAGAGAAAACTATATCTTAACACGACTTATGTCTCAATATAGGAGATAGTAGAAATAGACTTTCCAAGTGATAGATGAGTTCAAGTCTGCACATACCTTTTGTCGAAGAAGTTCCACAAGCTCTCCTTAGTAGTTCTTCGTCTTCAAATGATGAACTCTGTGAAATCTAATCTCAACTACACTATCTATGTCCTAGTCCGAGACATCTATAAATAGGCTAGAAATCAAGACTTATAGTTTTGATCACTAACATTGTGAACATGCTTGAGATAGCAACGCATGCGAGTTTGACCGAGAAGTGCTCTAACAAAGATGGCGCATGCTCAACGGTGTGTCATTTGAGCGTCATCTCAAGATAATGTTGCGTGATAAGAGGAATATTGTCCAAGGGCCAATATCGCACCATTATGGTGCATTACGCAGGTGTTGATGGTGGCTTTTAACTAGGGTTAAAATCGTAAAACCGCACATCTGGCATGACGTCATTATGATCATTGGCACATTTATCGAATCGATCAGCATGCTTACGTAAGAATGACCAGGGTACCTTTTTTCTTTCTATGTATCATGTTCCACGACAGAACCCCTAACATTGATTGACATCACTGTACATAAAACCCTCATGCTACCGCGCCAAGGCATGCCAACCATGTCACCGCACCACTGTGCCAATGACAAACCGTGCCGCCCACATCTACCGCACAAAGGCATGCCAACCATGCCAGCCCGCATTCACTGTGCCAATGGCAAACCGTGCCAGCCACATCTCCGCGCAAGGAATGCCAACCATGCCACCGCACTCATTTGCGTAATAGCAAACCATGCATAGCCAAACCGCGCCTTTCCTTGTCCCTAGCCATGCTAGCCGCACCATGTGCCAAACGGCATGCCAAACCATTGGCCCCACCTCGTCGAGCTAAACACACCTTGCCTTGGCCCTAGCCATGCTAGCCGCACCATGTGCCAACGGCATGCCAAACCCGCGGCCCCACTATACCATGTCGGCCTTCCCTATGCGGCTACTAAAACAAAGGCGTGCGACAATCAATGGTCGCCCTTCAATCTCAGGAGCAAATCCTAGCCGTCCAAGGTTACCAGACAACGCAAGGTAACCTTTGGCCCGAAACCCTAGTTTGGCCACGCCAAACCACGCCAAGGCATGCCATGCTAACGGCATGCCAACCTAGCCGCGCTACCATGCTGGACTTCCCTATGTGGCTACTAAAACGAAGGCGTGCAACAATCAACGGTCGCCCTTCAATCGCAGGATCAAATCCTAGCCGTCCAAGGTTACCAGATGATCGCGGTCGTAAGCGTCAAAAATAAATTACACTTTCTTACTACTCAAAATATAAATATAGCAAGGGCAAGAAAGGATCGATCCCACAGAGAGGTCTAGGTTGTCAAATTGTTATGGTTTCCTATATAAAACACCGAGGATTTTTTGATTGTGTAAATAAAAATAAACAAAAAGCAAATAAAGTACGCAAATCAAGGATGTGAAAATATTGGATAAAGGTTTCATCTTCAATTGTAAACAAGTTTATGAATATATGAATAGAATTCGTATTTAATCTCGCTATCATCAAAAGCCATAGAATACCTTATTGGAAGAATACTCCGTAAATTTCCAAAGTTATCGACACACACATTAGGGCTGCGTATGTGAAATCTACCTATAACCTAACGCCTTGCGCTAATCAAGTTCAATTCCTAGGAGCATTAAGTTTTAAATAGGCTAATCAATGCAATTGTAATACATTGCGCAAACAATTCGAACAAAGGTCAATTTCTACATATGATTACAAGGATGTATCACTACAACCTAGAATCATATCATGCTACTTGTATTCAAGGTTATCGCTCGATGAAAACCCTAAAATAGCTATAGATATGGATGTGAGTTCAATCAATTCTAGACTCGACTAAACAAACATTCAATCATATTGCAATCCATCAATCATGCAATTATTGTAACCCGTAGAAATCATACGATAATATTGAGAGAAAACTAATTCATAAAAATCATAACTTGGTTGCAAAATCCAACTACATCTTCAACCAATAATAAAAACTTAGTTACTTGTGTTTTTGGAAATCATCATAGAAAGCAAAGAAGAAAACTATCATGTGAAACCCTAGAACAAAAGTAGAAGTCTCCCTCATGGAGATATATCTCGGTTTAGAGAAAAAGTTGTCTATTTATATGCTTTTCTCCCCATAAGGATACTTTCCCAAAATTAGGTTAATTCTTCTCAAAACCCGTATCCAAGTTGGTCCACCAAGCCCAGGAGTGGAAAATATGTCTCTGGAATTTTGGGTCCAAAAGCGTTGCCGGAATTGATGACGTCATCACTGGAATCCGCCACCGGGCGCTAGGAATCCGATCACCGGAAAATTGCCTCGAGGCCACTTCTCTCATCGAAACTGTCACTAGCTAGTGCATACTCCCAGCAGCTCAACTTTACTTTCCTGCAATTCAAACATTCACAAAATACCATCTAAGCCAATTCCTTGTTCTTGCGAAAACGCACCTAAAAGCGTGTCATGTAGCTTATATTTCCGGCCGCCAACTCTTGTATCCAACACATACCCCCTTCGTGATTCACTGAAACATTATGATCCCCACTCTCGGTTCCGAAATCCGATAGCCGGAACTATGCTCACCGGCGCGCCATTTTCACTCCGTTTTCGCACAATTCCTGCAGCTTGGTTTCTTGCCATTCTGTCCCTGTAAATTCACTTAGCTTCAACTCCATCCTTGAGCCAAACCTCAACTGCATCATCCAACTCAGAGCATTGCTTCAATCACTACAATTCCATGGCACACTTGACCCTTGCCTGCAACAGCTGCAATTTCAAATTGAGCACAACCCCATTCTGCCAACAAACCACAGTCCTGTGCACCATCTCACCTCGCAACCCGAGCTACAACCGTCACCAACCACTCCTGTCCAAAGACCACCGCAAATCTCACTCAGTATCATCTCAATCGCTTACTACTGACAAAGACAAGCACAAAAAAAGTAATCCAAGCATCTCCACTTCCATCCCCAAGCTAGCAGTGTCGGGTCAAGTTGCACCAAAGACTAGATAAGGCATGCAAAAGAACAACTATGCTCAAATTCCCCTTCTTCCATATCTCTCGTTGTTCAATACCAAGACCTGTTTCCAACAGTAACTATATTGTACTCCACCGCACAACTCCTTGATTCCTTCCTCACTTGCCTTGACTCAAACATTTCGGTTCAAGCATTCACTCCAGCTCCTATTGCACTGCCTCCTTTGGTAGCAACACCACCTGCACCAGTCACTGCACCTTGAGCATCAGCACTACCTGAATCATCTCCAACTGCAGCTGTTTACCATCTCAAGCACCAATTCATCCACCTCCTTGTAATCTCAGCCCCCGCTTTGCAATCTTCATAACTCTGCGGCTACAGAGAGCAAAACAGCCCGAGAAAGAACAGCTCTTGCATCACACTTTCTCCACTGCACTCGCAACTTCAACTTCATTCCGCAGCTCCAACCAGGTTAACGACACTGCGAGCAACCCCTCACAACACTCAAGCACCATAGCTTCGCGAAACAATCAGCATTCGCATTCCGGACCTGCGATAAGAGCTCACAACATCACAATTCAATTCAAGCCTGCAATTAGCCTGCCATCTCCTTCATAAGTTCTTCAGCAGCGCCACCAACAACAACTCTGGGTTTCGATCTGCTCAACCAACAAACCCATAAATCGAACCCAATAAACCGCCTCGGTTCCTTCTCGATTCACTTCTCGATCTCCTCTCACCGTGCTAACACTCTAACCCAATCTCTCCGTCTAATCCATCACAATCATGACCATCAACATCTCCTCCGGATCGAACCCATAACAGACCCATTCTCCGATTCGATCCCCATCATTCAATTCTTCCCAACCGTGAGCAATCTTCTCTCAATTTCTCGATCGACATCATCATTACCTTGTTTATCAGTTGCAGAAACAAACCCTAATCTCGATTTCTCACATTAGCAGAGATTTCATTGTTAATCTCTCCCTCAATCACTCGGACTCAACAGCTGACCATGACTTGCTCGTTTGAGTGGAAGGAAAGAAAGAAAAGAAGATAATTTCTTCTCGACATTTAGGGTGTAAGAAGATTAGGTTGGATATTCACCACCCGGTCATCTTGATAAGGGATACCCAGCTGGCAGCCCCTTAACCTTGGCTGGTCTGTATTTAGTACTCCTCCAATAGTTACCCCTTAACCTGGACTGGGCTCCAAATAGTGTTCGCCCCTAAAATGACAATTCTGCCCTTTTTGCTCAATTTGGATGATATTTCCGCTTCTTTTCCTTTGTGCGACTCCAGAGTACCTAATAACTCAAAAACACGCGTAAAGTACATAATTCACAAGAAAAATAGCAAAGAAAGCATAAACTCTAGATAGTAAATACGGTGTATTCTACACCTATCAGATTCCCCCACACTTAGACTTTGCTAGTCCTCGAGCAAATCAAACAAAACAATAAAATACAACAACTCCGTGTCGTCGAGGCTACGGTCACTTTTAGCATAAATAACAAGCCATTAAACCCCTAGGTGTCCCTAGTGGACGAGTTATAGTCTCGTGAGGGTTTACTAGAGATATACCCACAAAACCTATTTTTCCAACTCCGTCTATTTGTGACAAATCAATGAACGAATTCAAAATGACTACAAGAGGAGGTACCTTGCAAATTCAATTCAATTATTAGTAAATAAACTCTAATTAGATAGTCGAACAAGCCACAATACTCGGAAACTAACAAACCACAATCACAATGAAAAGATTAAGAAGATGGATATAGATGTAGATGTTGGCGAATATTCACAAGTGTTCGATGTTTCCCATATCACATCCGAAGGTCACTTTGCTAAGATGAACCTAATCCTATTGGATTGAGCTACTTGGTTTGAATTCTACATCAACTCTTTGGCATATACAAAGGAACCGAAGTGACTTTATTCAACCAATACTTTCTTCTCTTTTTTTTTTTTAATGATTGGATCAAATGGATCCAATTTCTTTTTTTTTTTAGACGGCATGATTAGATCTTTTGGATCCAAGCGCATGCTTCTTGTCGGTCAAGTACATGATAGTTGCCTTGGATCCCGCATTCCACGCTTGTTTATGCGACGGAGACAGGGACTACGTTTCACACATCTTCGCTATTCCCAAGTGTCTTTTTATTCCGTTTTGGTCTAAATGGTCTTTTTTTTTTTTTTTTTTTTTTTTTTTTTTTAGTAACTCAATCACTCTATTTCATCCTAGCAAAGTAATAACACGTCGATGTTTAGTGACCCACCAAAGCACTTAGAGAACAATAGATAAATATGGAAAAATAAAAATAGAATGCGATATGGTGATATTCCGAGATATGGTAACAACTATCATATTAATTTGTGATTTCTGAGCTATATTCGTCCCCTTTAGTTAATTGGTTCCTCAACTCCTGCATTCAAAATGGTTCCATCCACTAATGGTGTCATCCTAAAGGCACAAGTTCTAGATTTCGGAGTTCAAAAAGCACAATTTTTTTGGTTTTTCTATTTTTCCGATTTTTTTTTTTTTTTTAAAGGCATAAAACAAACTAAAACATATAAATGCTCCCCACACTTAAACTTTACATTGTCCTCAATGTAAAATTGAATCGTCCAAAGAAGGTTCAAGGTGGGAAATTCCGCAAATGATATGCAAAAAGAAAAAATAAAAACAAGAAAAGAAAAATTAAAAGATAAGAGATACAAAACCGGTGGGTTGCCTCCCACTAAGCGCTTGTTTTATAGTCGTCGGCCCGACTATATCCTCGCAAGATTCATTCCCCATATATCAACAATCTGAAAAGTTGAGGATCCTTCCATAGAACCTGTTTTCAAACACTAGCTTCGCACAAATATTAGTACAATAAAGCAAAAGTGAAGCTATTAACCGATAAAAGCTTCCCCACACTTATTCTTGTCCACACATGGAAGTGTATAAAGAATATAGGAGTCGGGTACTTCCACGGTTTCTTGTTCCATAACCTGCATAGTATGAGAATCAAGTTTCTCTAATGGCGGAAAACGAGAAACAAAGTCATTCAACAATGTTTTCGAAGCACATACATTCAAACCAATAAGAGGCAAAGGAGAAGAAATAATAGGCAAAGGGTTAGATAAACCTTGCACAATCTCTTGTATCATGAAATCCTCTTCATCCTTGAAAAACTCAAGTGAATTATTCACCTCTTTTATATCATGGTCCTCTATCAAACCTTGCAACCATTCTTCGTCCGTTTCTGCCTTAACCAAAGTATCGACATAAACATCATCATTACAATTATTTGCAAGCTCAATTGGGTCTTCCACAATATTGGTCAAACCGGTCTCATTCTCAACATACTCCTCTTTGTTGTAAGGCACATACTCTTTTGCGGATCCAAATTTTATTATAAGAAACTTTTTTAGAACACTCGAAAATGTATCATCCTCAAGCTCCACCCTTTGAATAGGCTCTTGATCATTATTAAGATCAATGCTTGAGTAATCTACACAAGTGTCGACATATTCCTCTTCATCTTCATCTTGATCCCAAAAAGACTCCTCGGAGATGTCACCATGAGTTGTTTCAAGCAATATATCATAATCACCATCACTATCATAGTCAACATAAGATTGTTCCTCGCTGAATTTAGTGTTGCTAATCTCTAACTCACCCTTTTGAATAGGTGAATGATCATTATTAAGATCAAGAGTTGAGTTAACTACACAATTATCAACGAAAGTGCCCAAGGATTGCCCTTTTTCAACATTAGCATCAATCAAATATTCATCACAAACCATATGCACATAAGAATTATCCATATCTTCCTTGTATTGATCAATGCCTCTTCGCAAGCTAGCAATACCGTCACGAAGTTCTTGGAGTTGCTCGTTTGTAGTCTCTTTAACTTTTTGAAATTCCTCTTGTAAAAAGGTAGAAACTTTATCTATAAAATTAGAGACTTTTTGTTCACAAACATAAGAATCCTCCCATCCTTGTTGTTGTTCACACACATAAGGTTGTTGAGGAAAACCATAAGGTTCCATGGAATATTGGTCATAACCAATGAATTGGTTTTGATTATACCCATGGAATTGGTAGTTATCATATTGTTGAGGTTGTTGAAAACCGTATTGATTGCTCCAATATGCTCCTTCCATTGAAATAAGCACCTGAAATAATTCTCAAACCAAGGTTAAAACCCAGAAAATAAGAAAAAATAAAAATAAAACAAAAACTAAATACAAAAATAAGAAACCAAAAACAATTAACAACCGTTGCCTCCCCGGCAACGGCGCCAAAATTTGATCGCTGTCGTAAGCGACACAAATATATTACACTTTCTTACTACTCAAAATATAAATATAGCAAGGGCAAGAAAGGATCGATCCACGAGAGGTCTAGGTTGTCAAATTGTTATGGTTTCCTATATAAAACACCGAGGATTTTCTGATTGTGTAAATAAAAATAAACAAAAGCAAATAAAGTACGCAAATCAAGGATGTGAAAATATTGGATAAAGGTTTCATCTTCAATTGTAAACAAGTTTATGAATATATGAATAGAATTCGTATTTAATCTCGCTATCATCAAAAGCCATAGAATACCTTATTGCAAGAATACTCCGTAAATTTCCAAAGTTATCGACACACATTAGGGCTGCGTATGTGAAATCTACCTAAAGAATAACCTAACGCCTTGCGCTAATCAAGTTCAATTCCTAGGAGCATTAAGTTTCGTAAATAGGCTAATCAATGCAATTGTAATACATTGCGCAAACAATTCGAACAAAGGTCAATTTCTACATATGATTACAAGGATGTATCACTACAACCTAGAATCATATCATGCTACTTGTATTCAAGGTTATCGCTTGATGAAAACCCTAAAATAGCTATAGATATGGATGTGAGTTCAATCAATTCTAGACTCGACTAAACAAACATTCAATCATATTGCAATCCATCAATCATGCAATTATTGTAACCCGTAGAAATCATACGATAATATTGAGAGAAAACTAATTCATAAAAATCATAACTTGGTTGCAAAATCCAACTACATCTTCAACCAATAATAAAAACTTAGTTACTTGTGTTTTTGGAAATCATCATAGAAAGCAAAGAAGAAAACTATCATGTGAAACCCTAGAACAAAAGTAGAAGTCTCCCTCATGGAGATATATCTCGGTTTAGAGAAAAGTTGTCTATTTATATGCTTTTCTCCCCATAAGGATACTTTCCCAAAATTAGGTTAATTCTTCTCAAAACCCGTCTCCAAGTTGGTCCACCAAGCCCAGGAGTGGAAAATATGTCTCTGGAATTTTGGGTCCAAAAGCGTTGCCGGAATTGATGACGTCATCACCGGAATCCGATCGCCGGAAAATTGCCTCGGGCCACTTCTCTCATCAGAAACTGTCACTAGCTAGTGCATACTCCCAGCAGCTCAACTTTACTTTCCTGCAATTCAAACATTCACAAAATACCATCTAAGCCAATTCCTTGTTCTTGCGAAAACGCACCTAAAAGCGTGTCATGTAGCTTATATTTCCGGCCGCCAACTCTTGTATCCAACACATACCCCCTTCGTGATTCACTGAAACATTATGATCCCCATTCTCGGTTCCGAAATCCGATAGCCGGAACTATGCTCACCGGCGCGCCATTTTCACTCCGTTTTCGCACAATTCCTGCAGCTTGGTTTCTTGCCATTCTGTCCCTGTAAATTCACTTAGCTTCAACTCCATCCTTGAGCCAAACCTCAACTGCGTCATCCAACTCAGAGCATTGCTTCAATCACTACAATTCCATGGCACACTTGACCCTTTCCTGCAACAGCTGCAATTTTAAATTGAGCACAACCCCATTCTGCCAACAAACCACAGTCCAGGCACCATCTGTTTCGCAACCCGAGCTACAACTGTCACCAACCAATTCTGTCCAGCACCACCTGCAAATCTCACCTGTATCATCTCAATCGCCACTCTTGCACAAAGACAAGCACCAAAAGTAATCCAAGCATCTCCACTTCCATCCCCAACTGCAGGTGTCGGTCAAGTTGCACCAAAGACTAGATAAGGCATGCAAAGAACAACTATGCTCAAATTCCCTTCTTCCATATCTCTCGTTGTTCAATACCAGCACCCGTTTCCAGCTGTAACTATATTGTACTCACTGCACAACTCCTTGATTCCTTCCTCACTTGCCTTTAGCTCAAACATTTCAGTTCAAGCATTCACTCCAGCTCCTATTGCACTGCCTCCTTTGGCAGCAACACCACTGCACCAGCCATCGCACCTTGAGCATCAAGCCACTTCTCGAATCATCTCCAACTGCAGCTGTTTACCATCTCAAGCACCAGTTCATCCACCTCCTTGTAATCTCCAGTCCCAGCTTTGCAATCTTCATAACCTGCAGCTACAGCCCAGAGCAAAACAGCCCAGAGCAGCAACAGCTCTTGCATCACACTTTCTCCACTGGCACTCGCAACTTCAACTTCATTCCGCAGCTCCACTTGAGCTAACGACACCTGCGAGCAACCCCTCACAACACTCGGCACCATAGCTTCTGCGAAACAATCAGCATCTGCATTCCAGACCTGCGATAAGAGCTCACAACATCACAGTTCAATTCAAGCCTGCAATTAGCCTGCCATCTCCTTCATAAGTTCTTCAGCAGCGCCACCAACAACAACTCTGGGTTTCGATCTGCTCAACCAACAAACCCATAAATCGAACCCAATAAACCGCCTCAGTTCCTTCTCGATTCACTTCTCGATCTCCTCTCACCGTGCTAACACTCTAACCCAATCTCTGTCTAATCCATCACAATCAACAGCCATCAACATCTCCTCCGGATCGAACCCATACTGGACCCATTTTCCGATTCGATCCCCATCATTCAATTCTTCCCGACCGTGAGCAATCTTCTCTCAATTTCTCGATCGACATCATCATTACCTTGTTTATCGATTGCGTAAACAAACCCTAATCTCGATTTCTCACATTAGCAGAGATTTCATTGTTAATCTCTCCCTCAATCACTCGGACTCAACAAATGACCATGATTTGCTCGTTTCAGGTGGAAGGAAAGAAAGAAAAGAAGATAATTTCTTCTCGACATTTAGGGTGTAAGAAGATTAGGTTGGATATTCACCACCCGGTCATCTTGATAAGGGATACCCAGCTGGCAGCCCCTTAACCTTGGCTGGTCTGTATTTAGTACTCCTCCAAGAGTTACCCCTTAACCTGGACTGGGCTCCAAATAGTGTTCGCCCCTAAAATGACAATTCTGCCCTTTTTGCTCAATTTGGATGATATTTCCGCTTCTTTTCCTTTGTGCGACTCCAGAGTACCTAATAACTCAAAAACACGCGTAAAGTACATAATTCACAAGAAAAATAGCAAAGAAAGCATAAACTCTAGATAGTAAATACGGTGTATTCTACACCTATCACCAGACAACGCATGATAACCTTTGGCCCGAAACCCTAGTTTGGCCACGCCAAACCGCACCAAAGCATGCCATGCCAATGGCATGCCAACCTAGCCGCGCCACCATGCCGGCCTTCCCTATGCGGCTACTAAAACGAAGGCGTGCGACAATCAACGGTCGCCCTTCAATCTCAGGAGCAAATCCTAGCCGTCCAAGGTTACCAGACAACGCAAGGTAACCTTTGCCAACCTAGCCGCGCACCATGCTGGCCTTCCCTATGCGGCTACTAAAACGAAGGCGTGCGATAATCAACGGTCGCCCTTCAATCCCAGGATCAAATCCTAGCCGACCAAGGTTACCAGACAACGCATGGTAACCTTTGGCCCGAAACCCTAGTTTGGCCACGCCAAACCGCGCCATGGCATGCCAACCTAGCCGCGCCACCATGCCGGCCTTCCCTATGCGGCTACTAAAACGAAGGCGTGCGACAATCAACGGTCGCCCTTCAATCCCAAGATCAAATCCTAGCCGTCCAAGGTTACCAGACAACGCATGGTAACCTTTGACCCAAAACCCTAGTTTGGTCGCGCCAAACCGCGCCAAGGCATGCCATGCCAATGGCATGCCAACTCTGCCGCGCCACCATGCTGGCCTTACCTACACGGATATCAAAAACGGAAGCGTGCAACGATCAACGACTACCTTTCCTCTTAAGATGCAAAATCTCGACCGTCGAAGGTCACCAAGCTAGCAAGTCTCCCAAGCTTGACTTTCCAGGCAACAACCATGCTATATGTTTTCCACGAAAACATTCGAGACATCAATACAAATCACAAACTGGGGGATCCACTTTGGGTATTGGTTTGGCGGTTTACAGCGTGCGGCGTACACTACGCCCGTCATAAGGAAGTGTAATAAGGATGAGGCGGTTAGTAAATACAAGTAGTAATGGTGAAACGCTCTTTTTTATGGAACATCAATTCCATGCGTTAACGGTTACCACCTCCTCCCATTTACTCACCCATTTTTCCATTCCTTAATGAGACCAGAGTACGTTTCACTTCGACTTGTATAAATAAGTCTTACCTATTTCCACCGAAGAGGGAGTTGGGGGAGGAGCAATACAACACTCAGAAACATTTGCTAGCTTTCCATCTGTTAGCTTCCCATTTTCTGATACAAGTCGTGAAACCACTACTCTTCCAGAATCAACCTGGTCTCAATACTTTCTTCGCTTCCCTCCCCAAAACCAACCCATTATCCTCCTTTTTGTGACCGAAGCAAGTCTGGAACGGCCATTTCTCGGTTTAAGCCGGATTTGTACAGATTGATCTCTCAAATCTAAAGTTCTCCCTTGCAGTAGATTGTTTAGGGTTTAAATTCGTTTCTCACCCACACACCCGAAATTACCGAAATCAGCAGAAACCATTTTCACCCTCAAACAGCAGGTTACATTAACCAAGAACTAATATCGCATTAACATGGTGCATCGCGTCAGTGGTGGCTGCCCGAGGAAATGTTGTACCATCATGGCGTATCACTCCATTGGGTGACTGGCCGAGTGAAATATTTCACCACGATGGTGCATCATTCAAGTTGGTCGTCGGGACAAAACTGGATTTTGCACCACCATGGCGCATTGCTCAAGATGCATGGCGAAACGACCATCAATAGTGAAGCAAGAATGTCAACTAGTCCCCAACTTTTTAGTTGTAAAAATGTCAGTAAGACATATAGGGAGGGGTAGTTAGTTGAAGGTGCATATAGCGTAGATGCACTGGTAAGATTCAAAACTTAGCCGGTAAAGCGTATATGATGCGAAAGCTTCATTATGGCGCGTTACTTACTTGAAAGAGCTTCTTGATGCTTGAGCATCATTATTAAGACATTGAGAAACTAAGGATGCACCATCACGACAAAATGAAGAAAAAGCCAATGATGCACATTCTTGCTTATCATTTGAAAAACACCATTTGGCATAACCAGACTCGGCTATGCTTGGACTTTGTACTTGCAATACGATTTGGCTTAATTTAGTTGCTTGTCATGAATCCCTTCTTTGTAGGTTACATAGGCAGCCGTAATTAGTTGCAACACCAGTGGTCCAGCATTTTGTCGCTCATATAACCTGGCTCGGTATTGCGATGCAAGAGATGATTGTTTCCATGCTTGATGGGGTAATTACATTCCCCGGATGCTCATGAGCTTGACTGATACACCCTTGGCTCAAGCAAGACCAGTACATGCTTTCTTCTCAATGCCAAAGCGAAGTAAAGAAGCCGAAATAAGCTTGCAATGGTCTATGCGCAAGTCCAAGGCATGCATTATGGCTGGACGGTACTCGGAAGCCAGTGATGCATACCAAGATACATCAGCACCATCCTTTAAGTTACACCCTTCGCAGAACAAGGGTAAGTTACAACAATTAAAAGCTAAGTATGGAAATACACTTAAGGAAACATGCTTGGGAAGCATGCTTGCAAAGGAAAATGGACATGCATTTTTCTAGTGCAATCCTCGAGTTCTTCCTACGATGGTCTCCCCATCGAAAACAAGCCCTAAATCGCAGTTAAAATAACCGATTCATCCCAATTCTTGATGGATTGATCTTCTATTTACTAAAAACTCTCTAATAGCATAAAGTGTATCTCTAAACATGAAAATAAATAGATAATCAAAAGAACTGCATTTTTCAAGTTCCTCTTAATTGCTTTGATACGCATCACAAAATACTTTTGATCTAAATGGATGACCCAGTTCAGCAATCTTTGTTCAGTTGCGAGAAAGCAATCTTGATTTCAAATAATTGATACTTGAAGTTTTGGTCTTTTCTAATTTTGATAACTTTTATTATATATATTTTTTTCTACTAATTGTAACATCAAACAAATAGTGAGAATTTTCTGCAGGAATTTCTCAACTACCACGATCGTAGAAATGTCAAAACCTCTGGGAATAATCACTATTTTAGTTGCGATACATGGAGCATGCTTATGGTGGTTAGAACAACAATATACAATAGACAAAAATCTGACTCACAAAACCTAGTCAATTTCATCACCAGAAGGATCAAGACACAATGATGTTTGTGGCATATGATCAAAATTAGAGACACACAACAATCCATTCAGCATCATACAATGCGCTACATGTATAGAGAGGCGAACTAGGCGTGCGTTGCACAAGCAAATAGGGAAGTAGACAGAAGTCATCGGGGATTATTTGAAACCACCTTTAGAAATATATATATAAATACACCCTTTTTAAGACAATATTTAATTGATGACTCCATGGTTATGAGGGTAACGTACTCTCGCATTATTTCTTTTTAGTTTAGATTAATATAATATATGCTTTAGAAAATAGTGGGACTTAGTTAAATTATGATCTTTTTTCAATGGTATTCATCATATTTTAAATGGCCTTACTGATAAGGAGGATATTTAAATTAGTTTAAAGAGAATTGCTAAACGTAGTAAATGCTGATGTTTTTATAAAAAAGTGTATAAAAATAAAATAATGACTAAATGAAATTGGAAAGCAATACACACCAATTACGAAACAAACGGATTTCAATAATAGCTAAAAACATCAAGAATAATGGTAGACACTATGTCACAACGCTACTTACATGATACAATAAAAGAATAATTTTTTTTTTTTTTGGGCCTCAACAAATTGAGGCTCTAGGCAACAACCTAGCTGGCTTAGTCCATAAGACGGCTCTGGGTCCTAGTTCAGGTGCTCTTATTGTTTATCTTCTCAAATTATTTTGTTCTGCCGCTACTAATAAAAGTGAAGAAGACACAGATGTTGCTGAAGCTTCTCCCCCAACAATCCTAAACTGTTCTAACCTGTTGTAATTCAATTTCAATTAGAATTGATCTTGGAGCTAAAGATCCACCCAAGACCTACCCGTAGAAATTTCTAATGGTTCTGACCTCTTTAACCAAATTGGAATTTTTTATTTGTTGTAATTTTTAATCTTTTTTTCTTTTTTTCAATTGTATAAATCCCACATAATGAAGCTTTCAATTGTGCAAACAGAACTGTTACCAGTGTGATTTATTTTTATTCGTTAAATTGACGATCAAAATCTCCAAATCTCTTTAACCGAATTGGGTTTTGTTTAGAAGGTTCTTCCAGTGTGTGTTTGTTGTCATGCTTCCAGCATTATAAGAAATTGCATGCTGCGATCTTCCCTTAGTCTCGTGTAATTATTAACTCACCTTCTCCCTGTAGCTTAGTTTGCATGTTACTAAGTAGTATTTATAGTATCTTTAAGTGTGATAAATTATTGTCTAATTTCTTAGAGGAATTTGCAGGAGGGTCCTCCAAATGAAAGAAAATTTGTGGCATATTTCCCATTCCGAAAGTAGTATATATATTGAAGTTTATTTGTATCATTAATCTTTTAAGATTATCTGTTATGAAACAATTCGAAGTGAATTCGATTCACTGCTCTTTATTGCACATTGTCAAATATCTTGAAGGGAAAATTGGGAAAATGCCCCAATAAAGGGTGTAATGTCGGAAATCTTCCCAGTATTTATTTCCATGTTTCTCAAATACATTATCTTCAAAATATAAACATTCTTCTCCAACGATATCATCTCCTCCTTCTCCATCATCAACATCATCAACTACACCATCTATGACGATATCTCTTCCATTATGTTTCTCCACCACCACCACGAGTTAAAACATCGTCTTGCTTCAATATATTTTGGGACCACCACAAACACTAACACCACCGTAATCTGAACCGCCAGCATCATCAACAACATCATACTCCTCTACTATCTATTTCCACCACCACAAACACCATAATCGACAATACCACCAACATCGATAATAATTTTTTTTTCTTCAAATTCCCTAATTGAGTAAAAATTTCACGAATTTATTGAAAATAAAATAATTAGGGTTCTTTCTTCCATCAATTTCGCAAGATGGGTGAGTTTCTAAACCTTTTTTGTTTTGTTTTGGTTAAACCATAATTTTCTTTTTGATATATTTTTATACATGCTAGTTTATAGTTTGTTTAATTTGTTTAGATCTTGGTATAGAATCTGATGCAACTGAGTACATACTTTTTACATTAAGTTGATTTTGTTTCATCTTAGTATATAATGTGCATTTTAGGGTTTCATCGTGTATTTTCACTGGATGAAACTGGTTTCATCTTGTATTATTACTGGATGAAACTGATTTCATCATGTGTTGCCATTGGAGCCATCGAAGGAAACTGGTTTCATTGTGGGTTTCCATTGGATGAAAATGGTTTCATCTCGTATTATTCTGGATGAAACTACTTTCATCTAGTGTTATTATTGGATGAAACTGATTTCATCATGTGTATCACTGGATGAAACCTTATGTTATGTGTTTTCACTAACTGATCCTGGTTTCATCAAGATTTCGTGGTCATTATGAATGAAATTTAATTTAGTTATTGAAGGAAGCAGGAGCAAGTTAAGATTGTTGGTGATTTAAGTACGCAAAATAGGCATGGGTTGAACGCCGTTGGGGAATCAAGAAAAAAAATAAAACATGACGTGAACAAACACAAGAGCTAAGTCTGTGGAAATTTGATATTTAAATCAACTCGAACCAAAGCTTGTCACTGAAAATTAATATATATTTGAATATGACCTTGATTGTACAGTGTCAAAATACCAAATAATAGGGAAGGATGATAGGTGTTATAAATATCTTGTCATTTATATATTGTTAATGCTTTCTTTGTGAGTTTTCTTGTAAATTATGTATCTTATGATTGCTTTTGAGTTTATTAGGTGCAATGGAGTCGTTAGGAGCAAAAGAAGGAAAAATCATTCATTTGGAGCGTAAAGGGCAAAAATATCAATTCACAGGCGAGTGTTCCTTGGCACCAGCGAAGGTTATGTAGAAAGGAGGTGAAGAGTAGACTGTCAGTTCCTCATAACTGACAGATGAGCTGAACATAGAATTAGGTTGTCGGTTATTCGGAACCGACAAGCCTTGTATGGACTGTGGATGCCCTTATCCACTAGGACGGTGCCAATATCTATCTCAATGTTATTACACCCAACTACCACTTCAATGTTATTACACCCAACCCTGAATTTGATAAATCAATTTCTCATTCGTTTATTTCCCCAAGTTCAGACAGCTGCAGTCAGTGAGGAAATTGATGGTAGTTTTTAACCGAGAATGAAGAAGAACGGTGCTGCTGTTGACTGAAGCTGAGAAGGATTCGAGTGTTGAATCGATGGTAGAGAGACAGAGAAGATTGAGTTGTTGCTAGTAGAAATCAGTGATGAGTGGAGTTAAATCAGAAAGGGGATCTGGTGAAATTGAAACAAGGGTTTGTGTTTGAATTCGAAGCGAATTAGGAGATGATGTTGTTTATGATGGAGATTCAGATGAAGTTTTGTTGTTGGTGGAGTTTGTTGATACATGAAAAATGAAACCCCTTAACGGGCCGAGGGTGCCCCTAAAAGGAGAGACAAGCCTAATATGAGACATGGGGACTTGGGGATTAAGCCCAAGCCCAATGAAGAAATACCCATGAGAAAAGAAGGATAAAGAGGGAATTAACAAAGAAGAAGGAGTCTATCTTAAGGAATGGCATTAGGAGTAATTAAGAAAGGTTAGGACATGTGTCATGATGTAGTAAAAAGAAGGGCTTTTGGGAAAGCCTATATAAGAAAGGATAAGGTACAATAAAAAGCTAACTCTTTCTCTTGCTATTCTTGGTATAGTGAGGTCATTTGGTGTAGCTAGGACAGGTATAACCTAAACCTGAAATTCATCCCTCAACATTTGGCGACCACAACCGGAGGCTCGTGCCTAACTCACCATGACACACCTGTAAGGCGCCAGCTCAGACGCGATAGGAAACCAAGCGTCCAACCAGCCTATCAACCTCGACGAGGTAACAATGGAGGACGATGACAGCGAAGAGGAAACACCGATCCTAGGTGTTATCAAGCAATCGGCGAGCCATGGATCCCAAAACAGAGAGACAATAGCAACACAAGGAAAGAACACACAGGTAGTTCAACTATCGAAACCCATGTCATCAACCTTGCAAATCATGCAAGAAGAATTGAACGAGCGCTCACACAGGAGGCAAGAGCTTGAGTACTGGATAGCACAAGCGGCGATTGCAGGACAAGACACTCCCGAAAAAGCAGCAAAAAGCGAAGAACATAAAGGCAGCAAGACAACAACGATGTCACAAGAATAAATGGCAAAATACTTAGAGCAGAATTATCATGTGGTAAAACAAGACAATCATTTCCGAGTAAGTAGCCCATACCCCGCACACATCCAAGAATACCAATATCCCGAGGATTACACCTCTCAAAAGTTTAAAGCATATGATGGACAAGGAAACGTGCGAGAGCATCTCAGCCGATTCTTATCAACAATGAATGATAAAGGCGCCGACGAAAAATTGTGCTTAAAAGAATTCCCCAAATCGCTTACAGGCACGGAATTCACTTGGTACGACAACTTAAAAGAGGAGAGCGTGCACTCCTGGCAAACTATGTCCACACTCTTTTTCGGGAAATTTTACTCAGCCAAAAGGAAAATCACAGCGATAGATCTAAGCAAGAGTGGATAGCGGATGAGGGAATAAATAGGAAAGTACATCCCACGCTGTTTCCGACGCTTGGCAATCGGATTGCCACGAAGATATCAATCGAGAGGCGCTCGTCGAAATTTGTATACGCGGAATGGTCCCAGCTTTCATGAGGAGTTTGATCAATTTCAGGTTCCACACCTTCGTCGAGCTGGAAGAAGCGGCTGAGAGAATCTTTGACTGCATAGAGGAGACACCTATAGATTCTGCTTGGCGCACCACGGTTAGCACTGCGTCTGAAACTCCGTGCAACGTAAGGCCTAACACTAACAGGGAAAGGAGAGACCAATTCCAAACTGATGGCAGAAACCAAGGAAGGAACGGAGGAAGTAGGCGTGACTCAATACCACCACCCCCTCTTCCATGCAGCAAGAAGCGCACGATTAAACTACTAAACCAATGGGTCGCCGGAAGGGAAATCCAGCTACCCCCGACTACAGTAGATATCAACAAAATGGATAAACTCGGCCAAGTACTGTCACTACCATCGAAGGATGGACACCCAACAGAAGAATATTTCACCATATGAAGCATATTTGAACGCAAGCGTGTATCTGGGAACTCGAGACGACAAAACAGACGATCGAGCATGACCCATTTCCTCGCCATTGATTCAAAAGAGAGAAAGGGAGAATGCGGATGATAAGACCGCTAGTTGTAAACGATTTTTTTTTTCTTAATGGTAAGAACAACTTCCCCTTTCGAAATTTGTGGGCAATATCTGAAAAGGTCTCGGGTATGCCAAGGGCGCCCGTTTGACTGACAAATTTACGAAAGGTCTCAAGTATGCCAAAGGCGCCTGATTGACTGACAAATTTACAAAAGGTCTCAGGAATGCCAAAGGCGCCTGATTGACTGACAAATCTACAAAAGGTCCCAAGAATGCCAAGGGCACCTGGTTGACTGACAAATTTACAAAAGGTCTCATGTATGCTAACGGCGCCTGATTGACTGACAAATTTACAAAAGGTCCCAGGAATGCCAAGGGCGCCTGGTTGACTGACAAATTTACAAAAGATCTAAGGTATGCCAAAGGCGCCTGATTGACTGGAAAATTTATGAAAGGTCTCAGGAATGCCAAAGGCGCCTGATTGACTGACAAATCTACAAAAGGTCCCAGGAATGCCAAGGGCGCCTGGTTGACTGACAAATTTACAAAAGGTCTTAGGTATGCTAAGGGCGCTTGATTGACTGACAAATTTACAAAAGGTCCCAGGAATGCCAAGGGCGCCTGGTTGACTGAAAAATTTACAAAAGGTCTCAGGTATGCCAAGGGCGCCTGATTGACTGACAAATTTATAAAAGGTCTCAGGAATTCCATAGGCGCCTGACTGACTGACAAATCTACACAAGGTTTCAGGTATGCCAAGGGCTCCTGTTTGACTGACAAATTTACAAAAGGTCTCAGGTATGCCAAGGGCGCCTGATTGACTGACAAATTTACAAAAGGTCTCAGGAATGCCAAAGGAGCGTGACTGACTGACAAATCTACACAAGGTTTCAGGTATGCCAAGGGCGCCTGTTTGACTGACAAATCTACAAAAGTCTCAGGAGTGCCAAGGGCGCCTAGTCGACTGAAAAATCCACAAAAATCTCAAGAAAGACAAAGGCGCCTGCACGACGAAGTGGGCGCGTTTTACCAACGTGTACCCTACCCAACGCCCTTTCGAAATAAAAAGAGGGGGAAGTAGTTGCGTTTTACTAACGCCCGCTCTTCCCATTGCTTCCCTCTGATAAAAAGAGGGGGGAGTAGGCGCGTTTTATCAGCGCACACCCAACCCAACATACTTTCGAAATAATAATAAAAAAGGGGGGAGGAAGTAGGCACGTTTTACTAACGCCCGCTTTTCCCATTGCTTCCCTCTGATAAAAATAAGGGAGGAGTAGGCGCGTTTTATCAGCGCATACCCAACCCAACATCCTTCCGAAATAAAAAGAGGGGAAGTAGGCGCGTTTTACTAACGCCCCTTTTTCCCACCGCTTCCTCCTGATTAAAAAAAAAAGGAGGGGAGTAGTCGCCCAGCAAACGGCATACTTTAAAAAAAAAAAAAAAAAAAGAAAGAGGAAGAAGTAGGACGAGAATACTCGCCCAGCCTCACACACCTCCCAATAATAAGACAAGAGAATTATAAATATCCAAAGCAATTAATCAAGGATAATAAAATACCAGTAACGAAAACAATTAATCAAGCACCACAAAATATCCCATAATCCAAAACAAACAAACAACAACAAACGCGGCACCTAAAAGACAAGTTCAACAAAGGAAAATGAAAGGAAAGCAACACAGGGACGAAGCGCTTTAAGCAAATTAGAGCCTATCCAACTCTTGTCGTTTCTTTTCAAGCTCAGCGCGAACTGTCGCTTCGGCGGTCTCGGCCCTAACACCTCGTCATTAGCCACTCCAACATCAGCAAGTAACAGATTCAGCACCACCTTCTTGCTAGAAGTTATCTCCGAGCACTTCTTCAGCTCTCCCTCCAACTTAGAAATTTGATTGGTAAGCCGACTACGAGGGTGGTTACGGCCCTTCACCTTTGCCAGCAACTCCTCCAACCACACTATTGGGAACTTAACATTGAGTGCAGATTGCATAGCAGCTTCCCAGCCACGTAACGTCGCTGCGTCAACAGGATCATCCCCTATGCGCGTAAGATGGTCCGCGATCTCCAAAAGATTCTTAGTCATATAACACAAAATAGGAGCGTCCAAAAGACCCTCCTTCGCCATGTGACCACCACCGCGCTCGACGATGTCTCTATAAGCGGCAACAAAAACAGTTGGAACCCAGAATCCATGGATGAGGGTGTGGGTAGTAGGGTCTACTCCAGCCTCGGCGGCACTCACCGCCAAAGGGAAACGAAACCGCGCGTCTTCTGAGTCTTCTGACACAACAGGGATGGTTGGAATATCAGAAGCAGGAGCGTCAGTCTGCTTCTCTGAAAGGGCAGACGAGCCGCTACCATCCATCCTATCACGTTTAGAAGACCCATCACTGCCGGGACTACGCGTCGCACGCCATCCATGTCGAGATTTAACGGTCTCCTTGCGCTTCTTACCCATATCCTGGCGCCAACAACAATATGTCAACAAAAGAAAGTAACAATAAATAAGCACAAAGAAAAGAGAAGAGAGAAGGGACTAACCTTAGGAATCGATGAATCTGGCGGAATGTCAGCGGCTTTAGAGCAAGACGCGGAGGAACTAGAAGACGACTCAGAGTCACTAGAGGATCCTGACAAATGAGAAATGAGCACCATTGCAAAAACAACTTAGATTTATAAGAGTAAAAGAGAGAGGAGAGAGGGAGAAAAAAGAGAGGAATAAAGAATGAAGACACGTATTAAATAGGAAGTTACCCGCATGATCATTAACGGTTAATGCCATGTGGGATGAGGACCCACCAAAAACTGACCGGCTAGACCTAGAGGGGCTCATTGATTGCAGCACGACACTAGGAGACACCGGAAGTTCGCCCCTGCCACGAACGGTTTCAACCCGAAGAGGATGAACTGATGATATATGAAGGCGCGGAGATACCCAACCAGCCCCTTTGGGAAGGCTAACCCCAAGATTCCTCAAATGGTCTACAAATGAAGGGGTTGGGCTGCTACTTGCACCCACAGGAGGTTGTGACGCGCTCCTCCGATGGCTCTGCTGAGGATGCAAGGATGAGGTATTAGCAGAAGAACAAGGACGCGGAGCAGACAACTGGGATGCCTCTTACCTGGCTTTCTTCCTTAGACTCCTCTTAGTCCAATCACATTCGGGCATGTTCGGGTACTCTTCCATCACGTAAGAAGGGAGCTTCCACCCCTAGGCGATTGGAAGAAGGAACTTCCTGAGAAAGTAATTCCCGCTACTCATTCCATCAAAATAAGGGGGGAGGCATAACAATGGACAACGAAAATGCAAAACAAAAGAAACAACAAGTACCTATGGTGCTAAAGGACTAGCAGACGATCTCACATCTATCCATGGAGGCTTACGATCGAAAATTCCCTTTTTCGGCTTTGCGGGCTCATGACCCTCGGGAGGAGCCCAAGAAGTCACTAACGGCTCTAAGGAGAGACCTTTGTTGGCTGGAACAAGGCGATGTTCATCGCCCATCTGCATCATTAAGTTCAATTCGACCAAATGCATGAAGTGTTCGAAGGTCCTGAACTGACAAGTCACGAGGAGGAGACGATTCGCGCAAAAGAAAGTTCAAAGCTCGACGCCGTAAGAAATCATGGTACTCATGGGCCCTTTTAGTAACCGCTAAAGGACGCGTGGGGATAGGTTTCTTGAATGCAAAGTTGATTCCTCGATCAGACAGACGGGTCGCTCCCTTAAAAAATAACGGTCGAAGCTAGCGATGACATCCCAATGTTGGAGCTTTCCAAAGGGGGAAACCTATGGGGAACCCCTTGGTCAAGCCCAACTTGCCATCATACCAATGAAATTACCATCATAGAAACCAGGGAGATAACCGGGCAACACAGCCATTGCCGAATCAAAGTCTGCCTCTGACAAAAGCTTTATCGAATCCAACTCTGCGTCAAAAGGTGCAGTGAAATCATAGTGCGCTGGACCCGATCGACCGGCTTGATAAGGAAATGGCTCAAAATCCTTAGCCACGTCCAAGTGCTTGCCAAGGTCGCCCTTGGGTATTTTCCCCTTCAGATTCCAAAGAGCCATCCGTGGTTAGCCGTAAACAACATGAAGCCTCTTGACCGAACCATCGTCTTGCCTAACATCCTCCTCACGATGAATCGCTAGCTCATTAGGATCAGGCGTGCATGAAGGAAGCCGGGATATAGGTCTCGATCTTGTGACATGAACCCTACTGTCTGAAGATCCTGGCAGAACAAATCAAGATGACGATACAGACCACCTAAGAACATTGGCGCAAGTGGGAAAGAAACACTGTGGGACAACAAAACTGCCATTGGCACGAGCTCGCCTTTAATAGTATCCTGGGGACTATATTCAAACACATCATGACTAAGCCAAAATAAGATAAAAGCGGCTAATTACGCACAGGGGTTTTTCTCTTTTCGCTTAGGGGGAAGCACTTTCCCATCAACTATCCGCGGAGCCCAGTACTTCAACCAAAGAGGAAAAGAAGCACGACGATTGGTTTTAATGACCCATTCAAGATCATCTTCTATTGGAGTCGATGGGCCATGAATCGCCTCATAGGCGCGGATAGAGCTAGATAGTAATCGCTCGCCTGTTGGACGTGTCGAAAGAACTTTCTTTTCTTCAACCCACTTGGCCTTCCCCTTCGCAGCGGACGAAGATGCCCCTTTCTTGCTTGAGCCAGCAGCCTTCTTGCTATCACTTTGCTTCGTCGGCACCTGGTATTTCCGTACCAACTCACGACGCGAATCATCCTTACATTTCAACAAATAAGCACACAACTCTTTTTCCCCGTCATTGAGCGCTCCATAGACGGCCGCCTCATCGTATGAATGACTACCATGGAGTGGTAGCTTTGTAAGGGCGACTACATCCTCTAAAACTATAAGGACCATCAAGATCGTCAACGCTATTAGACCAGTCAAGGTATGATTTAGCCGCTAAGGACTCGACTAGTTTAACACGAACGTTAATTAATAGAAATTAATCTAACAACGATTTAAATACGAATCTAGTGCCGTTAGATAGGTTTCGAAAAGTTATGTGGAATGGACTACTCGAACGTGTCAATCGGATACCAAAAGAAGAAGTATGGGTGTACATCGGGCCGGGCAGGCCAACCCAAGCCCGATTATAACACAGGCCGGGCCAAACGGGCTTGTAGTCCTTACTACCAATTAAGTTTAACAGGCCGGGCCGGGCAACAACAAAAATTTAATGCCCATGGCCCGTCCATACCCATTAAACAATACAGGCCAGGCCAGGCCGGGTCGGGCAGGCCTCAGGCCCAAGAGATAATTCAAAAATTTAAAGTATATAGGTTTGTTTGTTTTTTTGGCTTGATGAATGCTGATATATCTGTAACTCGTTCAAGTAATAGTTCAAGCAATCTATATTCAATATTGTGAAATATAATTCAAAATATTTTCTAACCCTAATAAATTGTACAAATATGAAATTTAAGTTCTTGAGAAATCCATCACACTAATAGAAAACCTTATTTCAGGTTATCGGCAGTCAGACAAACCGGGTAAAAACAAAGCTACAGCAGGCTAATGAGTAGGACTCCCATATTTGAACAAAAACCGGGTCCGCCCATTTATAATTATCGGGAAGGTCGGGCTAACCCATGACAGGTTATCGGGTGCCCATGGGCTCCTCCGGACTCGGGCGGTACATGGAAGGCCGCAGTCTTCCGGGCATTCTGTACACCCCTAAGAAGAAGTAATTATCAGATTAGCTTGAAGGGAAAAATTGTCTATTGCTATTAAACCGTCTTGGCTGTCCATATCATTTGGGCGGGTGCCTTTATCATTTCATCTTTGGCCTTATCAGAACCAATCGAGCAGATAAGCTCATTCATTCGTTTTCTTTCTCTTTCTTCTTCCTTCCTCTTCTCCTTTTTCTTCTTCTCGTTTCTTCACCTGATGATGAATTAGGATTCTTAATTAGAGATTTTTGTGATCAAGAGAAGCAAAGAGCGATCAAGGTTTAGTTGATGGTGGTGGTTGATTGTTCTGGTGAACTCAATCCAACAGAAATAGGTAAGCAGAGAACTGTTAATTAGGGTTTCTGTTTAATGTTTAATTCTTGTGTATTTTGATTGATAACTGAGTAATTAGTTTTGGGTTTGTTCTCGATTGAAGAATAGTTAGTGTTGTGGGTTTAATTTTAGATTCTGTAGGAAATTGAGTTTCGGGTTAGGGTTTAGTTAAATTTAAAATTAGGGTTCTTGAGGTTAAGAGAGCTGCAGATGGGTAGTTGGATTGAATCAAGATGATTGAAGTCGGAGTGCAGAAAATAGGATATTAGAAAGAAGACGAATTAGAGATTTGGCCTTGTTTAATTATAAAACTTAATAACAGAGTTCAAGGAGTTGGAAATTCAAGCATGGTTTGAGTTGAGGAACTGTGGTGTTGCTATGATGTCTAAATTGAAGTTGCAGGGGAGTCATAGATGTATTATGAAGAAGCAAGGACAATGGTGGAGATTCAAGTTAAATGTTGAAGATTAAGAATCTATTCAAGATGAGATGATTACTGGGATTGTAATTGGTAATTTATGAAGCAGTAGTGGTGCAGAGGAAGTTGTGTATGTGAAACTACAGTGGAGGACAAGATACAATGAACTAGTGCTGTAAGAATTCTTGAGTTTGTACTTCAGGTAATGACGATGTGTGTTACTTAGGTGTTGGAGCTGAACTTAGTGGTGATGATGACTTGGGAATGAAACTGCAAGTGATGATGCTGGCATATGAATGAGTTACAGGTGAAGATGTCAGGTGGTCGTAGGATTTGATATTAGTGTCTGTGTATTAAGAGATTTGAAAGTGAAGATAATGGTTTTGAAATTATGGTGGTTGGTCTGTGGATATAGTTTGGGATGTGTTATATGACAGAGAAAAAGAGTATTATCAACTGTTTTGAGTTGTATGGATAGCGGAAGTTTGAAATGAGACTCTCGAGGGAAATCTGGTTATATTGTTGTTGGTATTGCGACCTCAGATAGATGTTTGTTTGGATTGGTGTTAGAAGTTTGAAAGATCTGTATAGCTGAAGCTAAAGGTATATAACCTGATATTTAATTGTCGATGAGTTGAAGATGAAATGGTTATGTCAACTGAGTTCAAGATGAGTCTGAAAATGGAATGATATTCCAAGTGAATTGCTGGTGGTGTTATGTAGTTATTGATTGTCAGAACTGAATTGTTGTTGATGTTGTTCTTGTTTATAATAAGAGTTGAATGAAGTCTGTATTAGAATTTTGTTGTGATGTGTGTTGTTGTTATTTGTTGCACATGATTCTGCATTAGAGTTCTTGGCTTGAGCAATGGCTTTGGCATGTGCATAAGCCTTGGCCTGTTAGTCATCCCAGTCAAATGCCTGGTCGATTTAATTTTCTTGACTCATCTATCTGACTGAGTTGAGTCGGTGTGAATCGGAACCGGCTCAGTGATCCAAGACCAGGCCTGACCATTGACTTGACTTGGACCAGTTGACCTTTGGCTTGACCTTTGACCGGACTTAGACGTTGACTGTTAGTTTGACCTGTGACCGTTGGTTTGACCGTTAGTGGCTGTTAGTTGACTCAGTTGGGCTGGACCTTGGTTTAATGGGCTGGATTAGTAGACTTGGCCTTTTGATCAGAATTCTTAAATAGAGTCTTTGGACCTTTATGGTCCGAATTAGCATTTAGTTCCTTCTACAAAGTTGTAGATGTTCTTTAGACTTATCAAATAGACTATAGAACCATAAATGGGTTTAAAACCATTAGATAGTTCATTTAGCCTATAACTAGAGACTTGTATGAAATTATGTTATGAACCTTGTTTGAGCTTATTGGCTATACTCTAAGAGTGATTGTTTGATTAACAATTAGTCTATATTAACAACGATCGAATCAAATGATGAACTAGTGGATGGTGGATTTCGAGGTAGGCTTGGCTTTTCATCAAATCATGTGGGAACTCTGTAACCTCATTGTAATCATTAAGTTCTTCTTTATCTGCGAGCATGATGGGACTTTACTATATGTGTGCATGAATGCGTGTAATTTGATGTATTATTTCTTTGTTACTTTTGTATGCAATGTATGTTATATCTGCATGTACGATGTTTGCTACGATGTGTTTGTCTGTGATATGCATTGTGAGATTTCCCTGCGAGGAGTGTCTGTGTTTCCCCACGGCTCTTAGCTAAGTCAAGTAGGGCGGTATGCCATCCGTCGGCAATAGTATTACATTTTCTGCTTATGTTGATAGTAGGGCGGTACGCCATCCGTCGGCAATAGTATTAGTAGGGCGGTATGCCATCCGTTGGTAATATTATATATACTATTTATTTTGGGAAAATCACTCGTGTGCATATTATGCTTGTTTGACTAATTTTCTGATCTTGATGGTAATATTCCGAATCATGGTTTGTATGGGCACTCTGTGTGGATGATGTTATTATTATTGATTAGGGTTGCTTTCGCGTCGTCTTCTCCAATGAGTTTGGCGAGGTTAGAGTAACACTTGCTTCATGATGCATGGATTATTTATTGATTAGTTTCTTCTTGTTTCTTTTAACTTATTTCCTTTAGAACTGTGAAGCATGTTAGTGATTACATGAGAGTTATTTATTTCCATTGGGCACCCCTTTGGGATGATGTGCTCACTCGTTTCCACTTCAGTTTCAGTAATCAGAAGCAATGGTGCGCGTGAAGATACCCGTTTTCGTAGCCTGAAGCTTTTAGCGATGTTAGATGTTGTGAACCTTATATATATATGTATTCTATATGCATTCTGTAAAACAACACATTAATATATTTATATCACTCGAGAGTTTTGTCATTTGTATAGTATTAGTGAGTTTGGGTTTTGTTATTAGCAATTTTCATAATTATGATTCTTAAAATCGGTAATCTAGGTTTGATACCTCAATAGGTTGTAATCATATTGGCCAAGCAGGTGTATTAGGTTGGGACGTCACAAAAACGATCGTTGCTTCTCCCCATGCTGTGAAAAGAGTATGAACGGGAGGATCCCAGCGACAAAATAGCCGTGTTATGTCACCTATACACCTCTTCACTTCTCGTTTAAGAGACGAGTTTATAGCTTAATCAATGCCCAATCTACGAAGAGCAGCCACGTGACAGGGATTGGAGCGTATGCGGGATGCCCAATGTGGCCATACTGGGTGAGTTTTTGATTTGGACCGGATATCGATTAGGGGAAGATCATAGTCGCCACGATGAAGGGCCATCCGCGGCACCGTTTTGAACGCAAAGGCGTCCATATTCTCTGACTCGGGTCGCATGATCTAATTTTGGGTAGGATTTTGTACCTACTAATCAATGGCGGATTAATTGCCTAGTTCGCATAGGCTTAATTTCGACATGCGAGGTCTAATATACTGCGCAGGGCGCGAAACCCTAATTTTTGCAAATTAGTTAGGATAATATCTGAATCTTGTGAATTATCACAAAATTGATTGAATTCTATGTGTTGACACATAGTTCTTTTTAAGTTTATTTTCCAGAGAGCAGTATGCTTTCCGATTGAATACTTTTATGCAGGGACCTAAACCTTGATACTTGGAAATTCGTGCTACTCTGCTGCGAGTGAACACAAATTGTCATGCCACATCAATATTAAGGGTTCAAATGGGAACACAAAGACATTTAAAGCATACAAGGAAACTTATATTAACTGAATAATACAGGCAATATGTTAAAATTTACAGAATATCTGGGATTGTTGTTGCATGCACCATTCTGGATAAATTTCATGTGAATATATTGAGTTGCTCAATAAATGTGCCAGCGAAGAGGTTGAACACTCGTCACTTTTACATGGCTCCGTTTCTTTACAGAGTGACGACACATTTAAATGCAGGGTTTTACAAATTTAGCCCTGGACTAAAAACCACCATCAACAACTTGCATTTTTATTTTATCTTTATTTTGTATTAGTATTATTTTCTCTTGTTTAAAAAAAAAAAAAAAAGAATTGGGACATGGTCATCATTATGCTAGGTCCCTTGTTAAAAAAAAAAAAAGACAAGAGAAAATTTATTAGGTTCATCATTAGTTTTAATATTTTGTTTGTTTTAATTTTGTATTTACTTTATTTATTTTGCATCTTACAAAAAAAAAAAAAAAAATCATTGCATCATATTTTGGTTTGTTTAGTTCATTTTTAGTTTTGTATTCTTTCAATAAAGCCGATGGAAGAAGAACTATTCATAATGAAGTTTCAAGCAACAAGGAATTAGAGGAAAGAATCACATTGTCAAGATTCTACGAAGTTCAAGATTTCATCAACAAGAGTTGAAGACCGAAGATGAAGACAAGGATTGAAGACCGAAGACGTTTCTATGGATGCTGTGAGAGTGGTGTTAACTGCACGTCGAACGGATAACGAGGTAAGTAAGTATATTCCCACCTTCGTTAAGTGTTTGATTTCCTTTCCTAGAGATCGTCAGAAAAAAGGGTTTTCAAAATGAATAAAAGATGTGGGTTTTCAAAACAATTCAGAGGGTTTGGCCTTCCTACTATTCAACGTGTCACAAGATTCTCTCTTCATTCCTACGTGGACACATGTGTGACCCATAAAAAGTTGTTTATTATTGAGAGCAATTTCATAAAATCCTTTCTTGTGATGCAGAGTCGAGACTTTCGATCACTCCGAACCCGAATTTCTTTCGATAAGGGATGGTTATTTCTCTCTCAACTTTTAAGGATGAGATTGTGTTCATATATATGTCTAACTTCTTATTACTAGTGTGCAGAATTTCTATGTCTTCTTAGCGCGTTTGATGCTATAATTTCGGAGAACTTGTAAGTTGGAAAAGTAGGTTTTGTGGGTATATCTCTATTAAACCCTCACGAGACTATAACTCGTCCACTAGGGACACCTAGGGGTTCAAAGGCTTGTTATACATGCTAAGTGTGACTGTAGCCTCGACGACACGGAGTTGTAAGTATGTTTTAGAATTGTTTTGTTTTGATTTGCTCGTGGACTGGCAAAGTCTAAGTATGGGGGAATTTGATAGGTGTTGTAAACATCTTGTTATTTATCTATTGTTTATGCTTTCTTTGCGAGTTTTCTTGTAAATTATGTATCTTATGATTGCTTTTGAGTTTATTAGGTGCAATGGAGTCGTTAGGAGCAAAAGAAGGGAAAATCATTCATTTGGAGCGTAAAGGGAAAAAATGCCAATTCACGGGCGAGTGGTCCTTGGCACCAGCGAAGGTTATGTAGCAAATGAGGTGAAGAGTAGACTGTCAGTTCCTCATAACTAACAGATGAGCTGAACAGAGAATTAGGTTGTCGGTTATTCGGAACCGACAAGCCTTGTATGGACTTTGGATGCCTTTATCCACTGGGACGGTGCCAATATCTATCTCAGTGTTATTACACCCAACTACCACTTCAATGTCATTACACCCAACCCTGATTTTTAATTTCTCATTCGTTTATTTCCCCAAGTTCAGACAGCTGCAGTCAGTGAGGAAATTGATGGTAGTTTGTAACCGAGAATGAAGAAGAACGGTGCTGATGTTGACTGAAGCTGAGAAGGATTCGAGTGTTGAATCGATGGTAGAGAGACAGAGAAGATTGAGTTGTTGCTGGTAGAAATCAGTGATGAGTGGAGTTAAATCAGAAAGGGGATCTGGTGAAATTGAAACAAGGGTTTGTGTTTGAATTCGAAGACAATTAGGAGATGTTGTTGTTTATGATGGAGATTCAGATGAAGTTTTGCTGTTGGTGGAGTTCAGTTGATAGATGCATGTTAGGAATTACAGGGATTCGAATGTGCTGGTACTGATACCGTGTTGGATTTGAACATATGGGTTTTAGGTTGAATTCTGGAAGGAAACAAAGTCTGTTGTCACTGAATCTTGAGAAATGGTGAAGATTAAAGAGGGGTTTTAGGAGTTCATACGATTTTACAACTGGGTTTGGTGAATTGAGATTTGGCAGAGAATTGGAAGTGGGTTCTGCTAGTGATAAAATGGTTACATGTTATAATGAGAGGCTGGAGATGCGGCTGCAGTAGTAAATGATGTTGTGATCGAGTTCTTGAGGCTGTAAATCTCAAGCCTTATGAGCTGAGGTTTAATGGAATGGCTGTGAAGTCAAAGAAGAAAGATGGAAGCAATGGTTTGGTAATGGCAGTTGCGGTTGGTGTGAAGTTTGAACTGAAATGGAGCTGCAGATAATAGTAATGCTGTCTTGGTGATCGAAGGCAGTGAATGACTTAGATGTTGCCGCTGCAGGGAAGCTGTAATGGGTTTCTGGTAGTGATTTGGTCTAAGCTATTGTAGCTAGAATGAACCTGAAATAGAGAAGACGATGCAGTTTACAAGGAAGAGCTAATGTTGTAGCTGTGATGGCTGAGTCATGGTGATGCAGAACAAGGGTGATGTGTTGGTGTTCAGTCAACTAGCTATGTTACAGATGCATGTTCGGAGATCAATCTGGGCAGTGACGGTGGTAATGAGATGATGTTGCAGCTGGAGCTACAGAAAGTCTGGTGGAGCTGTGAAGTGCAGGTGGTCTTGTAACTAAAGCAGAAGATTTATCTAGTATTGGTTCCTGAATGAGTTGTGTTTATAGCCGAGACTTGCTTGATTGGCCTTGGTCATGGAGAGCATTGAATGGGCTGGAGTTGCTTGTCAGTTCTACAAGACTGACAAGCTTAACAACTTAATGGGCTTATGGGCTCTGAAAGGCCTGAATAGTAATTGTGCGTGTGGGGATGTGATATGACTGGAATTTGGAAAACTTAGTTTGGGGTATAAAAGAAAACCCTTCTTTCCTCATATGGATATCTCCATTAGGGAGACTGCTTCTACTTTTGTTCTAGGGTTTAGAAACATGAAACTTCTTTTTATTCTTGTGATGAACTCCTTTAACATGAGTACTTAATTTTATCATTGGTTATGGATTAGTTGGATTTCACATAACATGAATCCTTGTTTGATATATTAGTTTTGTCTCAATATTATTGTTTATGATTCACCATTAATATTGTTACATGATTTGAATGCTTGTTTAGTCGAGTCGCGAATCGATTGAGTTTGTTTTCATCTTTATTGCTAGATTAGAGTTTATTATACACAAAAGTGATAAATTTCTGATTGCAAGTAGCATAATTGTGAATATTGCTTGTAGTGATGCATCCTAGTAGTCACACGTGAATCATAACCTTTGTTAAATCAGATTAGTGGTTTTACACGTTCGATTGCTTTGATTGGCCTGATTTCATAAAACTTAATGCATCTAGGGAATTAAACTTGATTAGTGCTTTTACACGTTAGGTTGTTCTCTTAGATAGAATTCATATTCGCATCTTTTAATGTGTTTGTTGATGACAAGAGGAGATTTACGGATATACTTGCGATCAACGTATCCTAGGGCTTTTGATAATGAGAGATTAAATATCAATTCTAGTTATTAAGACAAGAACATGTTAGTGAATGAAAATGATATCCTTAACCAATATCTTTATATCTTGATTTGCATGTTTCCTTTGCTTTATTTGTTTTTAGTATAACTTAGTTTATAAAAATCAGAAAACCCCCCTTGTTACCTTTAGGAAACCAAACCATATTGACAACCTAAATCCTCTTTGTGGGAACGATCCTTTCTTGCCCTTGCTTCATTATCTATTTTGAGTAGTAAGAAAGTGTATTTATTTTTGACGCATACGACATCGATCAAAGGACATTTTAGTCCATTGTGTAGCATTTAACTTTATTAAAAAATAAATTTATGGGTGTAATACCCAACTGAGGATATTAGAAAGGCATCTTTTATAGTCTTGGGTATTCAAACAGTATCAAATGTTACTCATCTTTTACCCCTAGGAATTTTTCTTTTTGGGTTAATTACCAATTTTGTGTATTGAAAATGTTGTGATCTAAACGACAACAAGTTAATAAGATATCACATTATTGATGATTCCCTAGACATGCTAGAGGTAAAGCATTAAGAGGTTCAGTTACGGAGTCTGAGAAAAAAAGGCTGTTATTGTTTAAGATGCCCTGGACATAATAGAGGCAAGGGATTATTCAAACAAAACCAACGTGTTATCACCTAAATCCTGGAAACTTGAGCAGTAATGTATCATAATCTTAAGAAAGATGGGATGTGGGGGTAATATACCTAATAGCAGCAATTTATCCATTGTTGTGTCTTTTGTTGTTTTATAATGGACAAAGCAGTGCAGCTTGTTCAGTTTAGCCTTTTCTATGGTCAATCTAAATCAGACAACATGAAATATGCTTCTCTCTAGCTTCAGCTAGTTTGAATAATGGGGATGCAACGCAGAGCTAATTTCACAACTCAAAAAATTATCCGCATACTTAAAACAAGTAATGAGGGTCAATTATGAAGCTCATAGTACAACCTAATTCAGGTGCAATTTTCACTAAAAAGACGAAAAGGTGGTCCTTTTGGGACTTTCATTTTGATGGTTCTGCTTCTGGTTCTCAAATAGATAGATACAGCACAAGGAAATAATTTCCCATTTGATTGTGTGTAAGGATGTAGTGGTTCTAACTGTTCCTCAATATTCTATAAATAAAATATTGAAATGAGAGACTAAAATTTAATAGGGCATGTTACTCCTGGTTTCAGTCAAATACTGTGACATACCTATGACCTGCCAAAAACTGAAACCTACCATGCACAAACTATATGAAGGTCGAGCTCTAGCATTTTACGTATCATTTCCAATCATGTAGGGGGTATTTGGGTGCATTTAAACCAACGGTTATCACCATAACAAATACATATTCATCTTAGTGAAAGAATTCGACCTATGAAGCCTGTTTTACCTTTAAATTCTTACATAAGGCACATTTTTAAGGAAACTGTCTCGTTGGGCTTCTAATAAAACTTTTACCTTCATCTGCCACATGCTCAACGTGGTTATCTTTAGCCACCACCAAAGGAGATGTTCCCAAGCCATAAAACTGCTGTACACAGTCTCCTGATCCTTCTTGTTAACATGTACAATATCTACAGCTTCCTGGAAAAAGCCAGACAGATGACATAAACTTGCAGATAATGTTTTTTTTTTCAAAATGAGAAGATAAAGCATGTGTTAAAGTACTGTAACCATGTGAAACCATTCGGCAACATCTACCCCAGCAACAGTATAGCAGTTGCTCTGCCTCAAACAGTTACAATCATTTGCATGCTTCATATTCAGTTTTTCTGTTTTCCTAACATATTTGAATAAATACATTATGAACAAGGATGCATTCACAATAACAAAGCACAGGTAAATTAAAAAAATGCAGATGTCTCAAAACCGCAGTTTATATTTAAAAGATGAGCTGTATCTGTAAAACGAAAACTAGGAAGACTAGGCCAACAAGGGTTAGGTAATTCACCATATAGAGTTAGATACCTACGCATGAACCAAAGGTCCGGAACAGTGAGACCCAGTAATTTCGCCAGTCGGAAACAATTTTTCCAGTTATTGATGCTTATGCCGCAAATTAAAGTGTACCTAATCAACAAGAAATAAGTACTAGTGCTACTATGTTTTGCTAACAAGATGGTATCCGTGTCGTTATCCCTAGCTCATATAACAGGAACCTTGTCACGGACTCACAATTAGTCATACATGCACATACCATGTTCTTCCTTTTTGTTCTTGAAAGGAAAGTGAGGCCTTCAATGATATGTACCAACTCTAACACTGAGCAAGAATTAGACACGGTTCTAAATTACATGAAGCACATTCTTTCCTAGCTCACATTTGCAATAACCTAAACATTCATCATGATCAAAATACACGAGTAGTTTAATTCATGGAAACAAGCTAAAAACAAGAATTTCTCATAGAAATTAAAACTTCATAGATAAAACCCACATTACAAAATCTTTTCCTGCTATCCATCCAACAATTCAAACATTTAATCTATTACAAAGCCCCGATGCATATAAGTCGTCCGTGAATGAAAACACATAAGTTTACTTTGATCTTTATCTGTGAACAATGAATTTTTCAGCTTAATCTGGCGCATAATCCAAGAGCTTATCTTGCTAAATATGTTACAATTGGACGTGTTGATTTCAAAGTGTAAGTCTCTCTGCATACAATTCTTAGTAGCTCTAGAAGCTTTACCTGCTGGTGTAGTGGGAACTCTTGAAATAAGGCTCAAATGTTTTAAGAGCTAAAGTCCTTTATGAGTTCACATGAGTTCATGGAAACCTTGAATAGATGGGCTCATGCTTAACTTTAATTCTGATTCTGCTAATTGCTAAGTTACATGTTAATGTGGCTCAATAACTAGGTGATAGTCTTGCTGTCAATCTTAAATGAACGGTTAATTGCAATTTCACAGCTCAAACCTCACCTAAATCTCCAATATTTTCACAATGAGATGATTCACTCCACAAATTACCGACAGATTTCACTCCATAAGCAAACAGAAGAAGAAAACAGCATGAATTAAACACGGAGCTGAAACAAACCTTACCATTCAGTTGTAGGAGAAGAATTTTCTTCTCAATTTCAAGAAGATCATTAGCCACTGCCTTTCTCGGCCTCAGCTATGTCCTCACTAGTAATTGTAATTGTGATTGTAATTGCTCTTGCTCTTGGTTCCTCTCTCCTTTCCAAGCTACATAACCACCATTCAAATTCATTAACAATACTATAAGAAATTGAAAGCTAGGTTTTAGTACCCAAAACCCCAAACCCAAACCAACAAACAGAAATAGGAATTGATTGTAACTAAAACCCCATTCATATCAAAAAAAAAAACCTAGATATGAGATAGTAATCGATATTTAGAAACTAGGCTAAAACGGCTATAATTTTCTCATATTTGGAAACCCAGAAATTCAAATCAAAAATCAAACGGCTATATATATGAAGCGCGTCTTACCTGTAAAATCATTATTCTTCTTCGTATTCATCTTCATCTGCTGCTCTAACATAATCATTCTATTCTTCATATTCATCTTCATCTGCTGCTTTAACATAATCATTCTATTCTTCATCTTCATAATCATAATTTACAGTTCTTCTTACACCTTCTTCAGAATCAATGGCTTCATCTTCTAAAATCATCCTTCTCCTCTTAATTCTTGGTATTCTCTGCTCATCATGTTCCTGTTTGGGTCCAAAACCACCAGGCGCTCCTATCAAACATCATGGGGTTAAAAACCACCATAAAAACTCTACCTTTTCTACCCCTCCCAATAAAAACTCTACCTTTTCCACCCCTCCTAAAGCTGATAAAACATCTACAGGGAAGGAAAACAACGAAACCATTACTGTTTCTCTCGACTCAACGGGAAAGGTTGAAATCAATTCAAGGTGGAAAGGTTGGATGGTTTTTGTAGGTTTTGTGCTAGGGGGACCAACAGCTGGTGCTGTTTTGAAGTGGTGGTGCTCAAAGAAAGTTGAAGAAGAATCAGACACAAACTCCTCCACTGATGTTGAAGCTTCTCCTTCTCCAACACTCCCAATATCTCTCAATCTCACTTGCTGTAATTCTATATCTATTAGAATTGATTGTCGGGATGGTGATCCACCCAAAACTTAAACCCTTTCTACTGGTTATCATCTCTTAACCGCTTAATTTGTAAATCTGTAATCTTTACTTGTTTAATATGATTTCTTTCTTTTTCTCATTGTGTGCTGAATCTCCCAAATGTTGTGATTTCAACTTCCAAAAGTTATTTACCTGCTAAACACTTGAAATTGGGTTAACCATCTTCCCTAAATCTCTTGCAAGACCTTTGCCCTGTAGCTTAATTTTCTGTAATGCATTTGGCTAACTAGTTTTTTTTAGCACTTGAAGTGAGGGGAATTTGTAAGATGGTCCTCCAAGTGAAAGAAAATTTGTTAAGTTACGCTGTCATTGCCAAGAACCCATTTCGCATTCACATCTTATATTAATCTTTTTAAGAACATCTCATTGTAACCAAATCATAACTGGGTTGATGAAGTAGTTAGATGTGAAGGAAGAGCTGGTGCAGGTGTTTCTACTAGTGTTAGTCCAAGGCACATGAACATGAGGCCCCGTCCAGGAAAGAAAGATAGTTCTCTCTCAACAAGGTATCATTAATCTTTTTAACAACATCTGATTGTAACCAATTTGATTTGAATCCTATTCACTGCTCTTTATTGCAGATTGTCAAATATCTTGAACAAGGATCTACAAAGAATTGCGAAAATGAGCACATTAAAGTTATTAATGTATTACGGAGGCCTATAACAAATTGGTGTGCATATGAAAGGGGAAAATGTAAGCCTAGTACCCTTAAAACATTCCCGTGTATCTTTGTCAGTTGAATGCTTTGGAAATCAGTTTTACTGTTTTGTGGAAACCAAATGTAAGTGCATTTGGCCGTACCTTCTACAGTATGTTATCTGACCCTACCATCTCATGAATGTTGTTTCTGAAGACAGACACTGTTCGGATTCTTGAATTGCTTCTCATTGTTGTTGTCTTCTATTTAGTAATCCTTGTGTTTCCTTTTCTTTGGGAACTTTGAGGAAATCAACTCTTAAAAGAGTTTGTCTAGCTAAACATCTTTTCAAAGATCCTACTGATCCCTTTTTTTTCCCCTTAAAGTTTGCATCTTCAGGAAATCAACAACTAACTTTAACTGCTATCATTTGCCATCTAGACCACAATAATGTCGCATATGATCCTCAAACTAAATTTAATAGAATATGATTCAGATTGTATCAGCCTTGGCTCAGCAGTTAAGCCCACAAGCTATAGTCCCAGACATTGGAATATTCAGTGACATGTGTAGGCATTTGAAGAAGAGTCTTCAAGCGTCGGTCGAGTCTGCCGGACAACAACGCCCAAACACTAGTATCTGAAGAAGAGGCAGTAAGCTCTCATTTGATATTTTCATGTATCCTGTGTATGAGTGAAGGTGTTTGAAGGTTACTTCAGGAATCAATTTTCCCTCCAATTTGTTGTAAGTGAAGATCAAACAGTTCAGTGGCTTTCTTCTTATTGGGTGCAAGCCAGTCTTTCAGATAATTTGGCTTCCAATTTTGAAGCTATAGCCTGTGCTTTCAGCTTAACACTTATTTCTTCACGCCCCCTAAGGTATATTTACCTTTGTAGTACCTCATTTAACTTGATTCCTATCCATCATTTGAATGCACTCTAAATTGTGTCTGATCTTTCATTCACTGGCTTGAATATTTGATGTCACAGAACTCCATTGACAACATTGTCGTCCGGTTCTTCCAGAAAATATCCCTGGATCCTAATTATGGTAAGCAGCTTGAGAATCTCATAGCGAGGAGGAACCTTTTGCTTTGCTTGGGGTAAATATTGATCTGTTTATTTTGAATTTCGTTAGCAGAGATGTTGCCCCCTTCGTGCCAAAGGTTGCTTTTTACATTACCAACAACTATACTAATGTTTTCAGCAAGGAATATCAAATACCGAACCTAAATGACTTTCTTACTTCAGTGGCCTGTATCAGTGCAAGTTTCCTTTGTGTTGGGTATTCTAGTTTGACATATCTATTTTACTGTCTCTTTGCTCTTTCTGCTAAATTTTAATTTTAATATTTCCTACGAAATTAGGTGAGCGATATCTGAGCATTGGTGGTGACCTGCAACTGTGCATAAACCTCAAGCAGACTTATTAAAAGAGTTTAGATCCGCAACAGATCATGAAGGCTGAAGCTGCATCACACACACTATTTGAGTTAAGGGAAGCCAAGGTTATACATGTTAGTGGAGAACCTATCTTGTTTGACCAAGGTATGGATATTGTCAATGTACTGAAAATTGTTATATTTGTACTTTCAAGTGGACCGTACAGTTGTCTGAATTTTTCACTCCTGATGAAGCCTTTTTCTCTAGCCCTCAGTCAATTCTCGACTTTGACCACTTTCAAATGGCATCCCTTACCAAGGAATCAAATGGCCCTCATCCTTTTCGTATGATGAGGTATGCTTTATGATCCCTGTCAGCTTTCTGGACCTATTTGAAAGCGTTAATAATAATACAAGTGTTTATGATTTTTTTGCTTTTGATGAAACGAGCAGGAATTTTAAGCAAACTCTACTGTGGATGATGATGCAGCTACTGAATCATCAGTACGTAATTTCTCCAGCACTATGCCTAGAGCACTTAATAACTCGTCCTTGCCTCATATCATAAGTGCTGGGCAGTTAATGTAATCGGTATGATCACTTATCTCCTATGCTGATCTACATTCACATATTACATGCTTTTTTATGCTTTTTTTAATGCTGATTGCGTAGATTGCATACTATGGCATTCATTTGGTAATAGATTTAGTCATTTGATGTGTGGCTTTTGATCTTTCATATCTTTTGTGGAGCCAGGCATTTGAGGTAGCAGGTCAGGTGGCCGGTTCATCCATATCTACATCACCTCTCCCATACAGTCCAATGGCTAGACAGTGTGAGGCCCTAGTTACATTGTACAAGAAAGAAGCTGTCAAGCTGGTTAGCTCATGAGACGACACCAGATTTGAACACATTTGATCATTAATCCCTTACTTTCCATTGCGATAGTAGGTCTTCGCTCGAAAAGCTGAGATCAAGTAGATGAAATTAATGTTAGACTTTGGTGTAGGTCCTCGGTAGCTTCTAGACCAAATGGTAAAAGAAAAGAACTTCTAGACCAAATGGTAAAAGAAAAAGAAAAAAAAGAAAGTAAAAAGAATAGGTTCCATCGAGAATTGAACCCGGCTGGGTGGGTTACCAGGTTCAGAGTCTTTTTTATTTTTTTGAAACTAACGCTAGACATGGAACCACACCTGATGAGTCAATTTTATTGGGGCATTAAATTGTGGCACTTATAATCCAGGTGTGGTGGAAAGGTTGGAGAAAGGGCACTTTGTCGACGTGCCCTTTAATTATGTATGTACTGTCGTTGAAAGTTGCAGAAGAACATCATCTTTTTTTTTCTTTTCTTTTTTAAAACAAACAAATGATTTAGATTAAACCGGATAGTTTTCAAAAGATTTATCCTCCAGCAGTCTAGTGAGCAATAATAATGCTCGGAGGGATTTCAGACCAAACTCTAGTGAGCATTAATAATGCTTGGAGGGATTTCAGATCGAACTCTAGTAATTCTGTCTACTCTAGCAAACTTTGATGGAATATCTGCTACCTTATTCCTCTATTTTGTCACGTAGTAACATTGCCAAGAGCTATAAAATTTAAAAAACTCTTTGATCTCTAGGATAATATTATATTGTAGTAATGCCAAGAGATAATATTATATTGTCTAGTCTCCAATTTCATTGTTTACTGTATCCTCTACCAGTTCAAAATTAAGTTCAGAGTGCACTGCCTCCATTCCTAACTCTTTCACCCACCTTGTTGCCTCCCAAAATCCTTTACACTCTGCATGTTCTGGACTGTCAGCTGCTAAGTTGATGCATTTTGAGCTCATGTGCCTTCCTGCAAAATGCCACCAGATTTCGTAAGATTATGAAAACTGCCATCACAATTAACAGTAAGAACACCCATTAGAGGTGGAAGCTAGTGAATATTTTCTCTGTTAATTCTTGTCTGAGCAGAAGTACTCAATTTTGGTCTTGTCTCTTGTTCTGAAATGTTCTTCCTGCAGTTGTGAATGATATGATATGGAGTAAAAACTTTCTTTGGAAACACTGTGTCACATCTAGCTGACCATATAGTATATTTATGTCGTCTTCCATAATTTGTTTTGCATGTAGCTTATCGTTGAATCACATTCACCGGCTTGTCTCTAGTAGGGAGGATGTTTTTTACACACTTCTACAGAAATTGGTTTACTCTAGGAATTGTAGGTACCTTTAGTAAGTTCTTAAAATCATTTTCATTCTATCACCAACTGAGTTGTTAATATTTGATTCTTCAAACATTTTCCTGTAAGCCGATTTTACTGAAAATTTACCATTCTTTTCTAAGGTCCATAATAGCTTGTCTTCATATTGTTGGTGAATTGCAATATTGAGAATCAATCTTGCAACTTCATGCTCAAACAAATGGAAAATGAGACTTATATTCCAAGAAGCACGGCTTGTATTAAAAAGATAATAAAGATATATAAACTGAGAATGGTTGGTGACACCTTGTTTTGGACTAGGAGGGTTATCCAAGTTTGGAATCCACCTATGCTTCTAGAATAATATTTTCCTCCCATTTCCCACATATCAGTAACTGTACTTTTGAATGAAATTCAGTTCAGAAGAAATACTTCTCCAAGACCATGCACTGAGATTGAAAACTTGACCATCCTGAAAATATTTAGATTTGAGAGACTTAGCATATATTGAAGTATCATCAGAACATAGTTTCCATGCTGAATTTGCTAATAAATCTAAACTGAAGGTATGGAGATCTCTGAACCCCAAGCCTCCCTCTTATTTAGGTTTATTCAGATTCCTCCAAGTTTGCGCTTTTTAGATCTTTTATTTCTGTAGAAAACTTGTTGAGTTCATTTTTGATATGGTAGTTGAAAAGGCGAGGGTACCCAAATATACCTCAAGCTAAAACTTTTCCTACCTATAAGTCCTTTCTCCGAAAGTGATTGTCTATGGACTGAGTGTAGTGATCTACACTACAAATGAATAATCAGGCTTAATTCTACAGGATCTACACTGCAGATATTAGAGATAAACACCTCAAGAGGCGGAAGAACAAACACTAACAATTCTATTCGATAGTTCCAAGCGGAATACAGACTAGATACTTATTAGGGCAATATAATGGCACATGTGCCAGATGCATATTTGAACGTCTTACCTTCCTGGTAGTCCAGAAACATCAAATTCTCCTTACGGCCAGCACGAGAAGGATGAACGAGTTCGAATTTGTGAGACGCAGGGTGTTGGTGAAGCTTCTCACAGTTGTGAATAGAAAAGCTAGGGTTAGCATCATCAACATTAGACGACTGGATTCCAGAATTAGCTTTACAATTATCACCCAATTCTCCCATTGAACTGAAACCATTGCAAGTTACTTCCAACTTATCATCAATTTTCTCCTCAAATAAAAATGAAGGAATAATCAACTCGAAATCCAGAGATTCCTCTTCAATACCCGTGGAAATTGATTTGATCCTTTGATATTCAACATCACAGAGAACCTGATTAGTGGATGATTGAGAAACAAAACTATAATTTAGGTCGCTGACTTGATTTGTATCTGTAGAATCTTCTTCTTCTTCCAATGAGGTTGATGATTTTTGGCTGGAATCGGTGACCAACTCCGAGTTATTTGAGTCTCCTACCAATTCTTCGTTGTGAATTACACCCTCCAACTTCATTTTTTTTTCACCCTCAGCAACTTCCACTGAAGTTTCCGTCGATGTCGGTACCTGGTTTGGTTTTCTATTGTGAAGAATTGACTCTATCTTCCTCTCTGCCTGATTGATGAGATCCAACAAATTCAGGAGATTCTGGTTCCGATTTGGTGAACTATCTCCCAGTTGAATTAAGTAATCCAATCGAAGATTAATTACTTCAATCCTTGCACTCATTATAGCCCCTAAATCATCCATGATCAATCCAAGGAAAGACCGGCTCTGATACCACTTGTAGTGATCTACACTACAAATGAATAATCAGGCCTAATTCTACAGGATCTACACTGCAGATATTAGAGATAAACACCTCAAGAGGCGGAAGAACAAACACTAACAATTCTATTCGATAGTTCCAAGCGGAATACAAACTAGATACTTATTAGGGCAATATAATGGCACATGTGCCAGATGCATATGAACATTACTAACTACACCCAGGGTGCCCTTATATATGGGTGCCCTATAGACGCGGGACATGACACTGAGTCGAGACAATGCAACTAATCGGTTCACACTTCGTGTGATCGTCTATGGATACGAGATCGAGACAATACAACAACGAAGTATGTTTACTTGATAAAAAGGTTTGGACTTAACCAAACACAATAGGATTGCTTATCAAGTAAATAGGAATTAAAGTTTGTGTAATTTATTTTAATTATAATAAAACAATTATAAATCGGAAAATAAAAGTAACTGACACAGGAAGATTTTGTTAACGAGGAAACCGCAAATGCAGAAAAACCCCGGGAACTTGTCCAGAATTGAATACTCTCAGGATTAAGCTGCTACACAAAATTAAACCAACTTCGTATAGTTGAGACCAAGCAACAAAACCTATAGTTCACCTAGTTCCGTCTATATTCCCACGCCTCCAACTTATGAATAAGTCACGTACTTGGAATAATTCCTTTGGTTCGTATTCCAAACAGTAAAGGAACAATAAATCTGTTTGGTATCAACTCTCTTCAACCAAGTGATGTGAGTTCGACAAAGGCTCTTCTGTTTATCTAAATAAACTCATTCGTCGGGTTCTTAGATCTATCTTATGTTCAACTACCAAAGGTAATTGTTAAGATTTTGCAATCAATAATTTTAATCACAAAGAATTGTATTGATGTCGATCTACACAACTAATCAATCCAATCTATCACAAGGATAAACCGATTATAGTTGGATTGGATCCTCTTATACCGAAACAAGTATTGTCCAAACCAAAGATTATGAACCCCAAATCAGAAATCTTCAATATATTCTTTGTCTTCAAATCTTCTTAGCTCTTCAATAAACACCTGCACACAACAACTTAAATCTCTTGTGATCAATCACGTACAGAACGGAGTCTGTTAACAATGGACTATCACAAGATCGTCTTTAGAACTAACAACAGTCTAAAGATCCCTGTCGAAACTTCGATCTAGTTTGGGTGAATCTTATATCAGAAGAGAAGATTCTCAAGCATAAACAAACTAGGTGCAATCAAAGTTCAACCACCGTTAGTCAATCGAATCAATCGAAAACACAAGATAAACCGCAATTATCTAGTTTCCCACCAACAGTACTAATAAAGCTTCTCAATCCCAAAGAAGACTTTAAACTGAGCGGTCGTAAGAGATTTCGCCTAATTAGGTTACTCTCCTCTCCGAATAGGCGGCTTCACCAGTAACAACACAACCGAGGAAGTTTGCTGTCACGAAGGATTAGTTTGCTAGAAATGAGAACTTCAAGTATTTATAGACAAGGAAGTTTGGATACCAAGGAATTTCCAAAACCGAAAATATTCTCAAAGATATTCAATATATTCCAAATTCGGTTTCCATAATTCCTGGAAATGCTCTGTCCAAAATATTGACCGAAAATCTCTTTGACAAATCTCAACTAGTAAATGCACATTACTAATTCTCGTTTTCCTAAAATAAAATTAAAAACCCTAAATAAAAGATTCTTAACTTATTTATGTTTCGATCCAGGGATTTTCTTCCTGTAGCTATTTAGGAATAACTTTGAACAATAAAAGATAAACATTACTGCACGTGTTCAAAGTATGCCGACATCCTTACTTTGTAAGTCCTCTTTCATACTTACAACCTTCAAACCGATTTGCCACACTTCCAAACAAGTTTAGAATTGGTTCATCTGACTTTTAAGAACTATGTGATTGATCAAGAAACACTCAATCACAAATCATGGGTTTAACGGTTCTACCAAAATAAGTTTTGGTTCTACCTCCATGTGAGTACTGTGCATAGTCACACTAGCTTCCCAAAATTCAGTTGAATAGGTAATAGGATCGGTTCCCCACCTATATATGGCATCTAACTTATATGTGTTGCACATGTCCATAGGATCGGTTTCCCTTTGCCTAAAACGTGTTGCACATGTCCATAGGATCGGTTCCCCTTTCTGCTAAAAACTTGTTGCACCTCATACAAGGATCGATTCCCCTTTGTGACGTGTTGCACCTGTTCATAGGATCAGTTCCCCTTTACCCAGAGTTGGTCAAACAAAAATCACAAACTCGATCATACCATCTCAGGTGATTACCTAAGATCGGTTTC